>VOSG01000017.1:54771-208815 GCA_009761265.1 Halicephalobus sp. NKZ332 | reverse complement strand
GTTCCTGAAGGAACAACAGTTACCGCCAAAGCATATTGTGAGATTTTGGAGAGAGTCGCTGTAAACGCAAGAAAACGGCACGACAAAGTTTTCTTACTCCATGATAACGCGCGACCCCATACAGCTTCGATGACCCGTGAAAAGATTATGAAGCTTGGATTTCGATTAGTACCCCACCCACCGTATTCCCCTGACATTGCACCATCAGACTATCATTTGTTTCGCTCAATACAAAATCATTTGGGCAATCAAAAGTTTGACGATCGAGAGGACCTAGAGTCATGGTTGAACAAATATTTTGCCTCACTGCCTAGCGAGTTCTACAGGGACGGCATCATGGCTTCACCCAAAAGATGGGACTATATCGTAGATAATGATGGATCATATATTAATGAATTTCAATTAAAGAATTGTTAGATATTTAGAAAAAATAAATTTGTTAAAATCAAGCAATTCTTTTTGAGACGACCTAATACGTCTCATAAAGGGGTTTAACTTGAACTACAAGCTCAGGTTTGTTTTCAATTTATTGGATAGATATTATTTATTGTTTTAGGCAACCATTAAGGCGCTAAAAGATGAAATACACTCCCATTTCAAATGGCACCAAGATTTCAAGAAATATCCGACTGCAATAGTCGCCGAAATCCCCTGACCTGACGCCTCTTGACTACAGGCTATGGTCATGGATGCTTCATCAGATGTTCTTCCGTCGACCTCCTTGCCAATCCCTCGATGAGCTCCGTCAGAGGCTGAGGCAAACGTAGTCCTCGTTAACACGACGGAAATGTTCTTCGTGGATTTCTGAATTTCGGAAAAGCCTCAACGCCTGTGTCCAGGCCCAAGGAGACCACTTTGAAAGCAAGTTTAATTGTCGATTTGTTTAATTAATAAAATTATTGTTAATAAAAAATTCTTCCACATAGGATCGATAGGCCCATTAGTGTCCTATCTTCTGGGACTACTCCAAGGTCTCCATCTGCCTTCTGAAGCTTTTTATGAATGTTTAAAAATTGAAAAGAAACTACTTTTTTTCGGACCATAATTTCAAAAATTCAGAAGGCGCATCTAAAAAGATGCTATTGAAACTGTAGATACCTTAGGGTATAGGCTTTCTGGAGATAACGTCAGAATTCCTCCACGTCGCTCCTGAAGTGAGTTATACGTGGCACAAAATTTTAAAATCCCGCCATACAAAAACTTTACGGTTTTTACCGTAACCTCTGAATCAGGAGACTCGAAGAAATGGTAGAAGACTTAAATGATAGTCCTCAAATAGCTCTACTAGCTCATAAGATTTCATCTTCCTACGGTAATTGGGGAGCGAGTTATATCCAATTGATACAACATTTCCAGAAATACTGTATATATTTTTTAATTTCAGGAATGCATGGTTTCGGTGGGTAGTGGGGGGAATTTCGGCTGTCCTAGAAACGCCTTTTATATACTACTTACCACTACCACTACTACTACTTCCACCACAACTGTTACTACTACTAAGAATCCTAGCCCTTCACATGCGACTACTATCCTTCAATCTACGGTAAAAGCTACTGCATCGGGTCCGGACTCCACAGCAACAGAATCTGCTACAACGCCTTGGTGGCAGCACTTCACTATGCCTTCTTTGATGCCGAAGTACCCTTTCCGTCGTTAAGAATTCAAGGAAAGAATGTAGTTCCTTTCTACTGATGTGGACATTATGGATTTGTATTGTATCAATTTACCTTGTAAGGTTTACTAATTTTATAATCAGTTAAAGTAAAAATAAAACTCTTATTTTTTGGTGTTGATCAAAAATATCGTTCTGTAATCAAACAAATTAAATCTTATTTTATTCACAAAATAGTAAATTCAATCAAAATAATTCAGAATTTCCTCTAAACTAAATTGAACCCAATAAAAGTAAGCTCAAAAAATATACACGAATTTTTCGAGATCTTTAAAAACTTTTTAAAAATTTAAATTTCCATTTTTTACTTTTGTTGATTTCCAAAGTTTCCATTTGCTTCAAAAAGATAATTCGAAGCTGAACATCCATTTACTGACTTGCTTTCTTGAGGAATTAATCTCGGAGATAGCTGTAAAGAACTTGTAATTAGTTTTAAAATTACCTTTAGATTAACTTACTTTTCCAGCAAAATTTTCATTAACAGTCGAATGATTCAAAGTTTCAGGCACAGTAAAAGATCTGACAGGTTCTTTCGAAAATAACTAAAATAAACATAATTTAAAATATTTAAAATTTGTAAAATTCCACTAACCTCTGTTAGTTGACTTTGTTCTTCATCAATTCCCGACAACCTTCCATGCTGTTCGTTCACAGGAGAAACCAGACTATTTACTAAAATACTTTCAATCACTAAACATTCTACTTATGATATGAAAACCATGTTAAATCCCAAAATTACAGTACATCTTGCTACTTCAAAAATACCAAAAAATTAACACCAATGGCACGTGTATGTGAAAGCTAAGCAAAAGTCACGAGTGACGATAAAAATACCAAAAATTTAGAATATAAAAGTATTACGATATAAAATATTAAACTATTTCAAAAAGATTACAATATAAAAATATAAAGCCACTTAAAAATATTTAAAAAATTACTTTTTTTAAAGCGCAAACCACTTTCGAGGTTCAAAAAAGTTGGTCGAGCTGTAAAAAAATAATGTCCATCAATAGCGAAGTTCAAATTTAAAAAAATTACAGAGAAGGAAATAAATGAAGAAAATTAAGCTTTACTATTGAAAATTCCTTTAAATAAAAATGATTAAAAAAACAAAAACTTACCCATCGAGGAATATCCACTCGAAGACGACATTGAGGTTTCCATTATCTTATTTTCTGTTGTGGAATTATTTCCATTACACTTACTACCAGGAGGAATAGGAGGAAGAACATTGGTCGTCGTATTGGGTAGGCTTACCGTCCTCTTCATCCTGAAGTTATTCGACGGAATCCCAAATCCATTCGAAAGTCTCGCTGCCCTTTCTTGTTTCGTCAGCATATTCAACATCGCCGATTCTTGTCTCAAACGATCCAATTTCAACATCCATTCCACCGCTTGGATAGATTTCGTATAAGCCTCGATATATCCAGATTCAACCTTTGTCGACTGCCATTGCCGATTTTCTACGTCATCATCGTTGGAATTCGTGTGTCTAGCGGCCATCATAGCGAGGGTTTCTCTGTCTTCCACATCCAAGGAACTCTAAAAAGGAAACCTCGTGTGTAAAAAGTAATAAAACTAAGGTTTCATATAAAAATCAAAAAAACAAACCTTAGGAATATGAGCAACGATGTCATAATGAACTCCAGTTCCATATATTACCTCACTTCCCACAATCTTCTTCATCAATCTCTCCGTAAAACTCGGTTTTTTGTAAACATTCAAACAAATTCTTTTCCTCAAGACCAATTCTGCCGTTATAGGTTGATTCATTTTTAATCCCACTTTCACAATTGCGTATATTTTTTCTCCACAGTTCGTAACTCTATTCAATATCTGACATCCATGAATCGATGAATCCCATGACGATGTTGCTGAAACATCTATCGTATCTTTTTCCAAGATAGGCAAATGAATCATTTTCTCAAAGTTTTCTCCTTGAAGAACAGAATTAATTCCTGCAACTTTAGAATCTCTTTCATCGTTATCTTCTACATCGTCTCCTTGCATATCATCCACATTCAAGTCCATAAAAACAACAGGAACATGTTTCTCTATTCCAGAAGGCGGTTTCCATTCTGCTGGAGCTCCAGGAATATTAGAATTAGGAGCCGGGACAGAGACTGCGTTTCTTTCTTCCGTCAAAGCGACCCATTGGTTTATCAACGATTGTTCTCGTTCAGAATCCAGCTGAGTTTTCGATAGTCCTTTTTCCGAAAGCTACAATAATCATATTATCAAAAAATAAATAAATTTAAAATAAAAATGTAAACTCACTGAATTAATTTGTTGCTCCAAATATTTCTGTCTTACAGAAAGAGCATTTGTCCATTGTTCCCGAATTTTATCTAGATCCTCCTCTTGATAGCTGTCCAGCTGTTTTTCTCCAGAGTCTTTGACAATTATGGATCCTATGGATATACTTGTGATGTCGGTGAAATTCAGAGGCAGAGATCCCGTTGGAAGACTTTTGACTTTGGCTGTTATCCTCCTTTGTTGTCCTTGTTTAAGTTGGTATGTACCTCCTGTTGGTACCCCATCGTTCTGCACCTCCACACTACTATATTCTCCATTTTCATTAAGTTCTTTAATATCAACAGAAAATTCGACTCTATTCGTGACTTCCGCCCATCGTTCTTCCAGACCTTTTTGTTTCAGTAAAATTTCATGGAAATTATTCGATTCCAAACTGTCATTCCCGAGTCCACTTGATCTGTGTCCCCAAACTTCTATCGACAAAGCATCTTCCTGGACATATTCCAAAAATTCTTCTGTAACTAATACTTCAAAATCCTTCTGATGTTCAAATTTGACCGTTGTTGAAAAGTTCTGATTTGATCTATCCACTTCCGGATCTATCACTGGAGCAACAACAAGCATATCAGAAATATTGAAAAAGGAATATTGACAAAATACAAAATGACTTAATGATTGTGGCAAATTCGATGCTTTTTTAATTTTAATTCTGCATCTAATTGTTTTTCCAAGGAACGATTCTCTTGATTCATTCATTTCTGAGATTTTATTCTTATTCTGAATATTCTTGTTTTGTGCATTGTTATTTGGTATTCTGTAAATTTGAACATGTAGCTTTCCACAGACTTCTCCTTGTTGGGAAATAATAGGAACATGGTAATCAAGTTTCAAAGAGTGAAAAAGAACTTCCAAGAAGACATTCGCCACTCCTATTAACGAGTGTTTTTCTTGACTCTCGAACAATGTATCGACTATATTACTCTCTTCTTCTTCCTCTTCTTCATCAACACAAATCCCACTTGATGGAGAATCCGAAATCCCACTTTCGCTCGATATTGCCATCTGCGAAACTCCATTGTTCATCCTATCATTATATATCTCCCTCATATCAATCAACTTGTTCTCTAGCTGCTCTACAGACCACATTTGATATCCATACATTCCCGTTCTTTTAACAACAATCACAGGTTCACAAACACTACATCCTTTTTTTATTTTTGATGGACGTAAATTCGTTGCTGGAATTTGAAGAGTAACTTGGTACCTTGTTTGACCCCTCTTGTTGTTCATCAACTCATCCGCTATCATGTTGGCTTCTCTGACTAAGGCATTCGCTTTCATAATTTCCTTTTTGAGTAGCTTCAGAGATTCTTCAAACAGTTCATTTCTTTTTTGAACCCATTTGAAAAACTTATTTTTATCCAAATTTCTCGGATTCGATGGAAAACTAACAGGAGGCAATCCACAAGAAGGAGTAGGTAGTCCATATCCCGGGGTCATCGGGGTACCTATCCCATATCCAGGGGTCATCGGAGTAGACGGCGTTTGCAGACTTTGAGTAAGTCCTTGGATGTATCTTTCGAATTCTGCATATTGTTTCACCAATGCTGCTTCCTTCTCTTCTTGATGTTTTATATTAATTTTCTCCAAATATTGATCCACTGCTTGAGAAATATTCTGTCCACCATGATCATCACTATTAGCCTCCAACCATGCTTTATCATAATCAAAGAATTGACTTTCATCCATAATTGATGAAATCATCATAGAATTCTCATCTTTTGGATCCTTTGGACAATTTACTCGGAAAAAGTGATTATTTCCCAACAGTAATCTTGTTCCATTCTTCAATATCGTCTTTTCTTTGATGTTTTTACCATTTACACATATTCTCGCTCTTTCGTTCAACGGAGAAATATACATTCTAAATAACTTTGAGTTTCCATCTTCCAAAATTTCCAAAAGTGCATGTTTCTGATAAATTCCCAGACCTTGGAGAACGAAATCCACTTTTTCTTCTTTCTCATTCTCAACATCCTCCATCGCCTTCGCTTCTTGTTCAAATCCACTTCCTATTATAGCTTTCTGATTCACATAGTAAACCAAAAGCTCGTTCAAACTCGGATCTGCGTTCAGGTTCACCAAGTAGAATCTGTCTTTCTCCACTTTTATTCCTGATTCCGCCACACTAATCCCTATTTGAGCAAGATCCTTTTGTCTTTCTTGATACACTATATCCGTTTCCTTAAGTCTCTCTTCCCATGATTTATTCATCTGTTCGACCAGTCTTTCCGATTCCGCTAGTCTTTCCCGAAGCTCTTCGTATTCTGTTTCTCTTTCCTTCGTTTGGGAAATTTGATTCCTCAAAGTCTCCACTTCTTCTCTAAGTTCTCTTATAATCTTTGCATTAGGATCTTCGTTAACGATAGCATGGTTGACGATCCTCTTCGCTCTATCTGCATATCGTAAAGTCGACAAAGTTTCCTCGAAATTATCTGCTGCAGGCGAAATAGTTGCTATCATCACTGTTTTACTGTTTCCTCCAAGATTGTCCTTCAGAAGCCAAGTCAAAACAGAATCTCGATAAGGGACAAATTTTTCTTTCTTCCCACTTTTCTCTGAAATTCCAAAAATGAAAAATAATCTATGACAAAATTAACTTTTTAGAATTTTCTAGTTGAAAAAAACTATTGAAATTAAATTAATATTCATATAATTTCAATAGTTCAAAAAATCATATAAATTCAAAACCAACCTGCTAATGCAGAAATAACCATTCCCAATGTTGTTAAAGATTTATTTATATTTCCACCTTCTTCTAGTCTTTTCCCCATTGCTCCAGTTTTCGCTACTCTTTCACTTCCTGCCAAATCAACCAGTGAAATTTTCGAAACTTTTTCACCAGTAAAACTGTTCTCCAAGTCACTCAACAATTGAGTCAATCTTATTGTAAAAACAGCATGAGATCTGCTTGATTCAGCATTCATATTCGTCGCTGCTACAGTTCTACATTTGTTTCCTTCATCAATCAATTTCGAAATCTGATCAAATGAAGACACCGCAAGCACAGATAATCCATCCACCATTGGTCCGAGACTTTTGTGTTCTCTTACTTTCAAGTTTTGCTTTCCTGATTTTTTCGGATCCAATAAATCCCTCACCCGTTCGTTGTAAATTTCCATATACGAAACTTCAACTTTAAAACTTGTCAATTCTCCTGTTTCTATTTCTATTCTTTCAAATATGGCATTACATAATTTTGGAATTATCCCCGGAAATTCTTGGTTTCCCATCATCGTGTAGCTTTTTCCTGATCCCGTTTGTCCATAGGCAAAAATACAAGCATTATAGCCGCCAAAAGCATTTTCTACTACACCGGTCCCAATCTTATTGAAGACATCTTCTTGACCTAGAAGATTAAACATAGTAAAAACAAAAACCTTTGAAATTGAATAGAATTGTAGTATATAAATCAAACTTACTAGAAAATTTTCTACTATTTGGATCAGTAGATTCAAAGCAATGATCAAAAGCAAAAGTCTTTGGTTCTTTTTCTTCTCCTGGATGATAGAGGAAAGTCTGATCACATTCCATTTGGACGACACATTTCGTCTCCAAATCGAGTTCTAAAAACGTTTAATATAAAAATATAAAATTCAAATTCAAAATAATCCAATTTCTAATTTCCAAAATTAAAAAAATCCATCAAACTACAAGAAATAATTTAAATACCCCTAAAGATTGCAAAATTATTTTATTGCAAAAATTTTCTTAATCATTTTAAATTAATTTCCGGCCCCTAAAAAAGCAAAAAATCTGTCGAAAATCGGAAATTCCCAAATTTCCTCTAAAAACAATGCAAGAATCGTATTTTTCTTTTTTACTTCCATCAAAATATTGTCAATCATAATTTTGATATTGTCACAAATAAAAATATGTATATTTGTCAAAACTTTGATTTAAAACAGAGATATTTCGACATTTTTCTTGATTCATTTCCCTCGAGTTTTCAGAGATTTTCAAACTTTTTAATTCTTTTTCCTTTGGGCATTGTTCCGAAAACAACCTAATTTCACTCTATAAACAGAAAGCTCTTTGTAAAGCTATCTACACATGAAGTATAGGTCCCTTGATGATAGCAAAAACATAAATAATGACATTATTATAGAAATATGGATGTTGTTGCAAAATTGTCTGGAAACGAATTTCCAAAATCTCCATTTCTTAGGATCTTGAGGAATTTTAGAAATTCCATGAAATTCTGGAAGAATCTAAGAACTTTCGTGAAATATTCAAGTTATAGATATCCCCATAAAATACTAACAAATTGTAAAATTTCAACAAACCTCTTTTGTTAAATGGTCGAACTCGAACTGCGACTTGGACTTTGGAATCCGAATCCTCCGAAGTCGCTACTGTCATCCTGACGAAAAAAACCTGAAATATTCATAAAAGTAAAAACAAATATTAAGTTTTCCCACAAATATGCACGCTTGAGAAAAAATTTCTGATAAATAGTTTTCTGTAAAAAAAGATAAAAATAAACCTGATGATTTAAAAATTAAAAAACGATTTAAAAACAAAGTAATTCATCAAAGTCAATTCTGAATATATTACTAAAAATGAAATTATAAAAATATTCCCTTAAAACTAATATGTCTGAAGAAAAAATCTCAAGCTAAAAAGTCATTTAATGAAAATCAATTTTAGATATTTCGAAACAAAGAAAAACACAAATAGCATACTTTCTAAAAATTAATATATACATTTGAGAAAGTGTTTTTAAAGAAATTGATACCCAAGCATGAGAGAAAATCCTTCGGCAAATTTTTTTTGCAAAATACTTTAAGCTAAAAAAATCTTCGAGTTGAAAAATCACACTTAGTCAAAATCCAATCCATCATGACAAGTTTAGGTGTATCATAACAAAGATGAAATATAAAGATCATGTTCTCGAAAATTAGTACAAATATCTAAAAAAGATTCTTAAAAATTGATGTACAGACACAAGGAGCAATCCTTAAATTAATACACGTACTTGAAAATTCTCTAAATGACTTTCTTTGCAAAAATCCTCAATTGAAAAGTCACACTTAATAAAATCTAATCCATCAAGATCAATTCCAGATACATCATGGAAAAAATCGTAAACCACTCAAGGTGACAAAAATTCAGTCAAGAAAACTGAGAAAGCGGCTGTTCGAAAAATAATGCCCTGGAAAAAAGATCAGTTGTAAAATTTTAAAAGCTTCAGCTGTCTTCGAGCGGCTGTTTTTTCATCAAAAAAATATATTTTGAAACTTAAATGAAAAAAACAAAAAACATTGAATTTTATAAATTTCTTTGTTTTCTTTAATGATTAAAGAATTTAATGAATTTAAAATGAAAAAAATATAGCTTGTCTGGGGGAAATTTCGAGGAAATGAATTTTGTTTTCAGTTGTTTTTTAAAGTTAGAATTCCGATGTTTTCAGAATCTTCCATGATTTAATAAACATCCAAAATCCTCCAGAATTCAACAAAAAACCAAAAATAGCATCCAGAAACCTGAATTCAAAAAATTCATTTCGAAAAATACTTTATAAAAACAACCATTTTTAATTTCTATAATATGATGACTATGAAATGACCGAGTAATGACCAAAATTTTAAATTCAAAGTCGACTATGGCTAAAAACGGAAAACAAGCTAATGGGATTATATCGGTCCAGGAACGTCGTCTCCAAAAAAAACAGACACAGCTGGGTGATAAATTGAGGCAAATAGGATCCGGAAAATCTATGAACCCAAAGTACTCCACTCATTTTCTGAGCTAAAAACTTTTGTTCAAAAGATCACATTATTATAGGAATTAAAAGCAAACATTTCTATAAAGTTATCTCAAAGAGAATCTCCAAAGTTTCAAATACTTTCAGAAGTTTTTGTAAAGTTCTAAAAACTTTAAGTAGTTTTGAAAAAACTGAAAGATTCCAAAATATCAAAAATAAATTCCAGCAAAATGAGGATAATGTCAAATTAAGATTTTTAGCAACAAGTAAATCAGGTTTTTTAAACTTCTCTACAAAATTATCTCATTGTGAATTTCTAGAATTGTTTCAACTTTCAAAACTCGTCCTTAAAAATTACGTAAATTAAACAATTTCATTTAAAAAAATACACAGATTCAAAGTACTTTTTTCATTTCCTGAGGCAAGAAGCTTTCTTCAAACAAATAAAACGTTCCACTTATCGAAATCGCTCCTTGTAACGAGCACACCAAAAGTGTAAAAGAATGCCATAAGGTCCGAGAATGCCGTAGGGCCTAAAAATGATATTCTATAAGAGAATGTCGCAGGCTTCAAAAATGATATTCCACAAAAGACAAGAGAGTCCGGAACATAAACAAAAAAGTAGGATCGTTTTTCTTTGTTAAATTACATGAAAGATATTTATGAAAACTCTATAATTTTTCTACTAAAAGTTCTTTTCAAGATAATTTTAAGAAAATGTAAATACAAGTCCAATTTCCGGTCCTAACTGGAAGATTCCGAAAATTCATTTCGAGACAACTTCACAAAAAAGATTTTTTACAATGACATGAAAGTTTAGAATCTAAAAGGCAAATATACATTTCATATTTTTTTGGCCTCAAGTGGAAAATCTCGAAAATCCGTGTCGAGACAATCTCAAAAAATAAACACAAAATTTCAATTTTAAACCCTAAAAATTAACTTCAGAATAATTTTCAGTCCTAATTGGGGAATTAACCAATTTTCTAAAATATCAATTTCTCCACAATAATATAATTCAAAGTTCTGCAAAGATACAAAAGTTAATTCTTCACCGGACCCTAAAAATCCTAAATATTTTTATTAAGACTATTTCTTAATCATATTTATCCTCACTTTTTATAGGGTAATTGTGAAGAAAAAACAAACGATTGACAGTTGGAAAATTTCCTGACAGTCGGATGTCAAAATAATGAACTTTGCGCTGATTGACTCCAACTTGAAGAGGGAACACGTAAGAGTCCCGAGATTTTCCAAGTCTAAGAAATTTTGAAACTCTAAAGTGTGCGAAATATCAGATCTCATATATCAAATAACTATGATCTCAGGACTAAAAAAACTAGTCTAATTTTCACTGACGTAAAAAAATCACAAATTTCAAAGTTTAAATATTTTTTAAAATCAAAGTTAACTTTTTGTTACATTCTATACAAGAATAAATATAATAGTAAAAATAAAGGAAATTAATTGGATCTCCAAATAAGTAAAAACTAACAAATTTTCGAAAATAAAAAATTGATTTTATGAATTTCAAGAAGTCTCAATTATCTGACAACCTTGATCTTCTGATGGAAGGAAACGAATCTAATCTCGAGATGGGTAAAAAATCACGAAATGTTTAAGAAAAAACCAAATTTCACGAGATTCAACGAAAAAATTCAAATGTATAGTGAATACAACTATAAAGCTGAGAAAAAATCTACTTTGATCTCCAGACACATCACAATCGCGACATTTCGAAGTGAGAGATGTTTGCAAAACTGTCTAAGCTGCAAAGTTCAATACATAACTTTCATTTATCTAATGACTTTAATCACAACATCAAAGAAAACCTTATATATTCTAAAAATATAAAAACCGAAATTCTCAAGTAAAACAGTTACAAAAAACTTGAACATGAAATTCAATGTTAAGACTTCCGTTTATCTAAAAACCCTAATCACAAAATCGAAGAAAACTAGCCTTAAGAGATGTAGAAATCGAGATTAAATTTTAAAAAGTTAAGTTTAAAATTCAATAAAATCCTACATGTAACAATCCCGATCAAAGAATCAAAGAAAAACTTACAGAACTGCTTAAATCAAAAATTCAATAAAATCTCATTTATCTAATAACCTTGATCGCGAAACTGAAGAAAACTAGTCTAATCTGCAGGAATGAAGGGAAAACAAGAAGCTTGATAAACCGGGACGTTCGATTTCTTCGATTTTTTGTTTATAGAGAAATATAAGCGAAGGAAAGACCACTGATTGCTTTTTCGTCAACTAGTATGCGTCAAAGTAGGAAGTGCGGAGGAGTGAGGATTCGTTCCCCGCTTCGCAATTGATCAATGACTCACATTTGGAGTTTTTAAAATATCATAATTGAAATTCATATGTCAAGAAAGAAGCACAAAGTAGAAATTTGTACATATATATGGAGGAGAATGCTTTTGATAAAATTCATATATAAAAAATATCGAAATGCACGACATCGAACGCTAGATTAGCACATCTATTGTCAATAAATGAAAAAACGTCAAAATAAAATATGAAAGATCGCAAATTGAAAGAACTCGAACAGATAAAAAACAGAACAATACAGTGGAAAATATTGACAAAGATAATTCTTATAAACCATATCGTCTATGGGAGATTAAATGTCTATTGCAATCATTAGACCGTGGAAAAAAGTACCTTTTATATATAAATAATCGAGGGAAACAAAAATCTAGAATAATCAAAGGAAATAATAAGGTCAAAAACGTCAATCAAGAACTGTTTTTAATCACGACCTCTATTAAAGATTAGAGATTCATTGTAACTAATAAAATCACGCGAGAAAAATGTTTTTTATGTATAAATAATAGAGAAAATTCAATATAAGAAGGATAGGAAATAATAAAATCGAAAAATATCAATTATGATAGGATTTTCCTTCACCGCATCCTCTATTATCTGAAATAAAGAAGTAAAGTTTCATCGCGATTACTGAGAGAAAGTAGATTTCTGCGTGAGCAGTCAGGGAGAAAATGATAAGAAAGAATAACAGAATGATCAAAAATTTTCGATCAAGATAAAAATTTCCTCTGACTATGTTCTGTGGTCTTGAAAGAACTAAAAATCCGTTAAAATTTCTAAAAATGAAGGAAAAAGTATTTTCATATATAAAACAACAGGAAATATAGTAAAATACTCTTCAATCTTGGTAAAAATCCCTTTAGGCACATTATATAATATTTTTAAAAAGTAAAAAATCCGTAACAATTTTTAAAAAACGCGGAAAAAAATCTTATAAAATGCCGACACTAGGAGAGCACAGAAAAACACGGAGATTCAATTTACTTTTACGGACAGTTCCGGGACAAATTTCTCCGATGAAATAAAAACCAGTGGTCATTTTGTAAATTAAAGGAAAGTAGTTAAAATAAAAATAAAGTAAAAAAATAAAGCGGGGAGATGGGATGGATAAGAAAACGAAGAAGAAAGTCATGCTTTTTTTTCGAGGATCTCATTTCAAAAAAAATAAAAATTAACAAGGCTGGGAACGGCAAAAGTTGAAAAGAAATTTAAAAAAGTTAGTCATTCGAATCCTGAGAATCATTTTTAGGGATAAATTAGAGGGAATGAAATGTTTGGGGAGAAATAGTATCGGATATTCACTACGCATCAGAGATCCTAGAATTGTTAAGTCTCTAATTAGATAAAGTTTAAACGAATTTTTACGATTTTTTATCTAAGCTTATATAAACTTAATTTTAAATTTTGTTATATTAATTAAAATATAAATTCGGGAGAGAGAATATCGGATGTTCATATAAGGAAATCCTAAAATTGTTAATCTTTTTTAACTCGATAAAATTTTAATGAATTTCCACAATTCTTTCTTTATTCAAGTGTGTATAGACTTAGTATTTCGATTAATATAAGAAGCCTAGAATTAGAATAACTTCTTTAAAGGAATTAAATATAAAAAATTTCTTTAATTTTGAAACAGTTCCGGAGCTTTGGCGTTCTGTTCTGAAATTAATTTAACTTTTTTTTCGAAAAAATTCCAGAGTCGTCTTAATTAAATAAATTTTCAATGGGTTTCTACACCCTTGTTTTATTAAGTTTAGATGAAATTACTATTTTAGTTAATACGAGAATTTTAAAATTAAAATAGCTTCCAAGGAAAAATTTAATGCCAAAGGAGAAATTCAATATTAAAAACTGAAAAAAACATTGAAAATATAAAAAATTAATATAAAAATAAGGGGAAAATTTAGAATTATCATTTTCTTTCAAAATAGTTCTATTCTCAAGTACACCCCCAAAACTTCTTTCCCTACTCCCTCTCTTACCCCAAGTACCCTCTCCCCTACTCCTTCCTCATCTCAAGACCCCCTCGCTACTCCATATTCCAATGATCTTTCAACTCGGATTTTCTCGAAAAGCGGAAACTAAACTGAATAAAGCCGAGAAAGGACATTTGTTGCTGAAAATTGAGTCAAATGTCCAAATTAGGAATTCTCCAGTCTGAAAAATAAAATTTCCAAAAACAGTTTTCTCCAATTGGACCAATTTCAAGACAAAACGCCTAATTTTATAGGATAAATAGAGAATTATCCGGGATATCCGAAACATCTTCGTTGAGTTTTTTATTTTATTTTTATTGAGAATTTAATTTTTATTTTATTAACTTGGCATTTGTCTTTGAACAAAAGAGAAATTAAACAAAGAAATAAAATTAAAGCCAATGAATCAAAGAATTGAGTTAAAATTAAGGAAGCAAAATCAAAAATTAGAATCGATAAAGTAGAAAATTAAATTTAAACAAAAAATAAAAAGAAAAGTCGTTAAAAAATAATATTTACACTTAAATTTAAACAATAGAAAATAAAGTCGATCAAGATAAATAAAAAATAAAAATCAAGGAAACAAAATCGAAAAGCTGAAATCGAAGAATAGAGAGAATGTGAAAGACAAAAGTCCCGATGACCGCCAATGATACTCAACAAAGCCGCTCGAAATTTAAATAATGAAGAAGACCCACTTGATTGAGCAAGGGTTTTCACAACAACCTCATCAATCATTTTAATAATATGAGACAGTTGAGGATGTTACAACGCGGAAATGATTAAACAAGAATGTCAAACCTCTAATTATCGTGTTATAAAAAATAAAATTTGAATTTAAATTGAAAAGAAAATTAAATTTTAAAACTATTGCGAAATAGTCTCGACAGAAGTTTTTTGAACTTTATGGTATTTTTAAGAACATGAGAAAAAACATAAAGTTCATGTTTTTGTTATGGGATTCATCTCGTTTTAATGATGCTATTCCAAAGATTAAAAGTAAAAGTTATTACGAAATTGCCTCGACACGAATTTCCAAAATGTCCTGTAAGCCTATAAAATTGAACGGTTTTAAGAAATTGTCTCGACATGAATTTCTAAGAGGTTTTCAGGAAATTCCAATTAGGATTCTGAAAAAAATAAAGTTCCATCCGAGAATCTGAAAAGAATTTCGAAATATTTTCTGTCAAAATTTAAATCTCCAGAAATACATTTTTCTAATTTTGACGGGTTTAAAAACTAATATTCGATCGCCAAATTAGAAATCTTTTTCGTTTTCTATTTTCGTATTTCCATTTTTCTTTGATTACGGTTTTACAGCTTTTCCGAACAACCCTAAACTTGGTCAAAAAGAAAGTGTCCTCTCGTTGACCAAATAAACACGAAATCCTTTTCTATACAAGAGACGTCGAGGAAGATGACCTCGAGAAACATGTCCTTACTCTAAAATGCATTGATGGAAATTGCCAAAGTGGATCAGCAGAATTCCAGAAAAGGGCTTAAATTCTATGTTTTTAGATAAAAAGGCTATAAAACTAGAAAGCTCTAGAATCTAAATTTTTATATGAATCTCTAAACTTCGAAAATTACAAATGCTATACTTCATATATATAGCTTGCGAAATTTCAAATCTCAAATTCTTGCGTAGAATTGAAAAACGACAAATTTCAAGTTTATATATAGAAAACTTGAAGAATCTTAAATTCTAAATTTTCTATATAAAATTGAGAACCTCAAATTCCGACTTTTGCCGTCCAAGTGGCCCGTCAAATCTTCTCGAATCTTGCTCGGAATTTTTCTCTAAGGACATCCAGAGACCAAAATTAAAAAAACTCAATTTCCTCGTGTCAGTTCCATTTTTAAAAAACCAATTTAAGAAAATTTTTAAAAAAATAAAATTTTTGACATTTTACAAAAATATGAAAAATGGAAGCCAAAGTCGAGTTTACTCGAGTTGAGACCAAGCTAAACTTCTTTCTCGGACATAATTTAATTTAATCCTGGACAAAATCGGAAAGCCACTTTATCTTCGGGCCAGTCCATCTTTCGCAAAGTAGTTTACTCAGAAATACATGTTTTCGAAAAGGATCAGATAAAGTTCAGACGGTTTTCGACAGCTCTGGTAAAAAAATGAAGTTATTTTTTTAAGTAAAAAGTGATGCTATCAGAAAATAAAATTATTTTTTAAATAAGAAAATAACTTTCTTCTTTTTTTAGATAAAACTGTCTTTTCGAAATCGTGGCAAAATTCTTAAAATCATTGTAAAAATTGGATTTCCTCAAATCGAAAACAATATAGTAAAATCAGAATTTCCTTAAGGAAGCTCTTGATGAAAACTAAAAAACCTAAATACTCGGCAGAGACCACTTCCGAAATCGGAATCTCAGCAAACTCCAAAATCCGCTAATCCGCTTTTCCCGATCACTTCCGATTTACTCGAGAATAAATATTGTTTACTCATCAAGTGACTGAAATTAAAAGTGCACCATCTCGATAAACATAATATAATATAATATAATGTTATGCAATATAGTAAAACAAGGCATAGTGTAATATTGCACTACATATGAAGTAAATATAGCATAACATCATACTGTACATTGCATAGTAGAACATAGCATAAGGTTATACCATATGTAGCGAAATAAATATAGTACAATGCTATACTATATAAAGTAGATATAGTGCAATATTACACTAAATACAGTATAACATCACACCATATACCATGCAATAAGACAAGTACAACATTACCCCATATGCGATAAATATAACATAATATTATACTATATAAATAAATAAAAACCCTCTATAAACAATTTTCACCCAATAAGTTAATTCGAAATCTTTTCCAACGCTTCCTTTACTTCTTCGATTTTCTTCAATCCGATATCTTTCGGATATCCATTTTCCGGATCACTTATCTTCCCAAAAATCACCGAATAAGCTGCCACAACATTTTCCACAGTTCTTTTTTGTATGGATTCCCTTATTCTTGCCGAATTTATCTTTCCACATTGGTGACATTGAAATCCTTCTGGTTTTTCTAGAAAAGCATTGAACATTCCTATCCCTGTCAAGATTTTCTCGACTTCCATTCCTTGGATTTTCCCCAAAGGTCCTTGGTTCTGTTGATGTGCTAGGGATTTTCTGTAAATCTCTATCAACCCTGTATTCGTCAATATCATTGAAGCTTGCTCGCTCACAAGGACGTCTTCGTTCGCATCTATTTGTGCCTTTATCATTTCCAACTTTGAATCCGTGTACTGATACAGTATGATCACGGATTTGATTGCATTCAGACAATTCAGCATATAGACGGCGATGTCCAAGTGTGAGTGGAGATTACTGGAAACAAGCTGGATACTTTGGTTCAGTGGATCCAAGATATGCGAAAATATTTTCTTATAGATGTCCTTCTTGTCGATAACAGCAGCAAAAGCTCCGTCATTTTGTGACTCCAGAATGTCCCTCAAAAGAAGCAAGGTCTGATTGATAGCGCTCACCGGAAGGAGGTCGTAATCAGGAACCGTCATGTTCCCGAGAATTCTGTTCACTGTGGAGGATACTGTGCTGAAGAACATGTTCGAAGCAAGTTCATGAAGATCCTGGAGAGTCTTCAGAAGAATACAGTCTCCTAATATCGTCCTAAAAATCATTTTTGTAAACTTCTTTTTACAAATTCGAAAACTCTTATGAAACAAAAACTTACTCAAGGTTTTTCACATAAAACAAAAATAACGATGACAATCTATATAAAACCACACAGTTTCCTTCTCTCATCAAACTCTGCTCGACTCTCAATTTCAAAGGTTGGCACAATCCTTCTCCAATCGTCGCCAAACAGTTCTTCGTCAAAGCCGTTACTCTTTCTGTTTTACAACTTTTCAATAAATTGATCAACAATTCTTTCTCAACTTCTAGAGCTTGATGGATCCATCCCAACATATCATTCACGTATCTCAGGGATTCCGTCGACGATTGCTCTATCGGTCTTTGACTTCCGGACTTTCCTCCTTTCGTGAGGGCGTCGATGAAGGCATGGACGACGTATCCTCTTCTCGCGTTACAGTATTCTGTCAAGGCCGTTTGGAAAAGATTCTCTCTCGATTGCAAGGCCTCGAATGAATGATGCAAAATAGGTTTCAATTCCAAAAATTCCACATTCAGGAGTCTGCATTCTCTTTCTATCGACGAAAACAGGACGTTGTAGGATGTTTCTCTTTTTGAAATCAAATCTTTTGAAATTTCTGAAAGAGCCGCGTTGTCTGGAGTAACTTGGAGGGCTTGAGAAACGTTTTCGATGACGTCCAGAAGTTTTTTGAAAGCTTTGAAGAAAGATTCGGAAACAGTTCCATCTGCAATAGGACTATTTTATATAAAAATTGATACCAAAACAAAAATCAGCGTTGGTATAGATTAATATGACAGAAATTAATGTCAATATGGAAACTATTGTTGGTACTATAATTGATATAACCAACCTGAGGAAGCAGAAAGAGCTTTGAGGTCTTCCTCGGGAAGATCGTATTTTTCGAAGAACTCGTTCAGGTAAGATTCTTTAGCGAGAAGTTGTTTCCTACAAAATCCCATTTACTGTAATACCAAGGGTCACAAACAAACTTTTCAGTTTGAAGAATTAAAGTTTTCCTAAGCAAGTCCCTCGTTCTCTCCTTGTTCGATTGGATTCTGTTCGAAAGGCTGTTGCAAATCTCGTTCATGGACTCCAACTTAGCAACGAAACCTTGTACTTGATCGTTCATCTGGAATGATAGTTGATTAGAAGGTAATAATAGCTCTAAGAAGTAGTAAATTCATATAAAAACCGACTTCCTTATACTGTTCGGCATAGTTGTCAAACAGGGCTAGTTGTCTTTCCCTCAGTTTTTCTCTCAACTTCCTTTCCTCACTGAATGGACGTAATCCAAATTCGGATTTTTCAGAGTCTTCAGAAACTTCCGGAAGAAGCTGTTGGAGATATTGGACTCCATTAGAGAAATTCTGGAAGAAAACATCAAAGCTTGGAAAAAAGAAAAACACTCACCTCATCACTCTGGATCTGGGAATTCACCAACCGGTCGATCTCGGTCTTCATCGAAGTCGAGTCTTGTAGAGAACCGTTTTCCGCATCTTTTGCCATCGTTCAAGTAAAAAACTTTAAAAACTAAAAATTTAAAGAGAGCGAAAAACGAATTCTCTAACGCATTTGACGACTGCAACGTGTGCAAGATCTTGTCAAATTTTTTCGTCCCGAGAGTTCTTTTAGGATTTTTTCATATGTAAATCTTATTTTTCTTTTTAATATATGGATTTTGTACTTTTTTATATAAATTTGACACATTTTGAATTTAAAATAAACTCTCGGCACTATTTATAACTTAATTTTCACAAGATATTCTTTCATTTATTTTTTCTCAATATAAATCTTGTTTTTTAACATATGAGATTAATTTTGCCTAAGTTTAAAGCTCTTCACCAGAGTTATTAATGACTTGATCTCGATGAAATCTCCTTCTCTGCGTGAAACATTTCCGTTTATTTTTTCCATATACAAATTCCGTTCTTTCATATATAAATTCCGCTTTTTCATATATAAATTTGACATTTTTCGAATTTAAAATTCGTCATCACTGCTATTTATAGCTTAATCTTGGTGAAATCTCCCTTCCTAGAGGAGTGTTTTCGCTTTCAATGATCGCTTTATCGTGGAATTCCAGATTCATAAAAAATGCGCACGCAGTTGCGTGACGATCACCAATTTCTCTCCAGGTGTCGACTTCCGAATCCAAGTTTTTCATCAAATTTTTCGCCAAAATTTTTCATTATGATCCCCTTTTTCTAGAGACTTGGTTGCGTCAGAAATATGGTGAGACATTTAAAATTTCGGAAATAAAAGTACTTTAGATCTATAAAGCTTAAAAATATTTTGTTGTGAGATTTTTAAGTTAAAATTTTTTAGTTCGGTTGGGTTCATGAGAGTTTCCGTCAACTGATCACGAGAAAGTACGGGAAAGAAATATGGCTGAAGATCCTGTAAGTCGAAAAATTAAATTTGATAATCCTAAATTTCAAAAAATGATATTTTAGACAACAGGCCAAGTTTGAAGAAGGATTGGAACCAGAGATTTCGAGATACTACAAGGATGAGGACACTTTGAGTATTGTTAATGCGTTCGCCAGTGTCGTGGGTAAATCACTTTTAAGATATTATTAACTCTATTAATTTTACCACATTTAGTATATTTATTTTTTACGAAACATATTTGAATAAAATTCTTTCCAGGAATTCCTGTAGAAGAAGTATGGGAAGCCTATGGAGGATTTTTGATCCAATTCACGATGGAAACCGGCTGGGACCAGCTGCTCCGGGCCATGGCCCCTGACTTGGAGGGGTTCCTTGATGGACTGGATGCCCTTCATTATTTTATTGACCAGTAATAATTTTCGAATTTAAAAGTATTCTTGAAACTCATTCCAAAATTGTTCTTGATTTTAGTGTCGTCTACCGTACGAAATTGAAAGGTCCTTCTTTCCGTTGCGAACCTCAGGGAGATGGATCTCTCCTGCTCCATTACTACTCCAGAAGAACCGGGTTGTACCCTATCGTCAAAGGTACGAAAAATACAGCTTCCAGTTCTTTTGTCTCAGGACCTATAACATTTAGTTTTCTAGTTTTTTGTGTAAAGACCAAGGAATTTGAATTAATTTTTTAGTAGGGAAATATTTAAGAAATAAAATTCAGGTGTCGTGAGAGAAGTAGCCAGGAGAATCTACGACACCGAGGTCATGATGAGGGTCCAGGAACGCAAACAGGAGCATCTCGAAACTTTCGTTATGGAACACGTTATTTTTGCCGTGAGCCAGGTCGAAACGGGAGGTTCCTCAGCTTCGAGATCGATTTCAAGCAGAGCTGTTTCTGCAATAAGCATCGAAGTCACTTCAGCTGTGAGTAATTTTTAAAATAACATAATTAAAGGAAAATAAGCCTCATAATGAAGAAAAAAGTTATAGTCTTCCATATTAAAGTCCTAGAAGTTTTAAAAAGGATTTAAAAACTCATGTTGAGACAAATTTGTAAGAAATTGGTTTTACCTTTTTGTTTTCAGACCGAGTTCCACATCGACCTCGTGGACTTCTGTCTCGCCTTTCCTCATCATGTGTGCTTCAACCAACATCTCATGGTCGAACACGTCGGAATTTTCATCAAAAACATGTTCCCGGGCATCCTCAAAGGTCAAACGGAATTAACAGATATCCTGGAACTTATCCATCCTGAAATTCCCCTAACATACGAATCCATAAAAGCATACAAAAACAGCTTATTTATCTTCAAACTCAGAGATCTCCCAGATAACCGGATAGAATCCACCACCGGACCTAACCCGGGAGTTACTCTCAAGGGAGCCATGGTATTCGTCAGTTTCGGACAGTACGTGATGTATCTTTGTTCCCCTAACGTGACTACCGTAAGAGAACTCCTGGAGCGGAATTTGTTCCTCAGCGACATGCAACGACACGATTCCACTCGAGATCTCATCATGTTGAACCAATCCAGAATGAGTCAAGTTGAATTAAAGTAAGTTTGTCGTTATCCCAACTACTGTGGTTGCTGTAGTTACAGTGCTTAATTCAAAAACTTTTACAGTAAGAAATTGGAAGAAACCACGAGAAATCTGAAAAAGATGGCTTTGGAGCTAGAAGTGGAAAAACAAAAGACGGAAGATCTTCTTTGTGAACTTATGCCTCAATCTGTAGCCGAAAGTTTGAGACATGGGCACTCTGTAGAAGCCATGGAGTTCCCAGAATGTACGGTCTTGTTCACGGACATTGTTACTTTCACGAATATATGTGCTCTTTGTACACCATATGATGTCGTCAGCTTATTGAACGACCTCTATCTCAGGTTCGATAGACTCATCGAATTGGTGAGTTCCTAAGAGATTTATTCAAAATAAAGATCGAAGGGTTTTGTTTCGGGATTTTCAGTATCTATACAGCAAAAGTCTTAAGGATAGTGACTGATATGAACAATTTTTTCGAAATTAAAAAGTGCTTTCCGCCAACTATCCAGATAATTCTCGAGAATTTCAGAACCAAGTTTACAAAGTGGAAACGATCGGTGACGCTTATGTCGTCGTCGGAGGAGTCCCGAAACAATGTTTGAATCACGCCGAAAGAGTCCTCAACGTCGCTATCGGGATGATGATGGAAAGTAAATTCGTCCTTTCTCCCATCACGAACAAACCCATAAGAATCCGAGTGGGGGTTCATGCAGGGGCCGTCGTGGCCGGAGTTGTCGGAAGCAAAATGCCCAGGTTTCTTTACTTTTCTATAATATCCCAAAAATCTCGAAATTTTTACGAAATAATAGTTCTTCATTTTTCAATGTTTCAAGGAAAAGGTAGTACATCAATTGAACCTAAATACCGTATAGTTTTCAAACCAGTAACAAGGTACCAACGAAAATAAATTAAAAACTAATGCTATAATATATACATTTTTCAACTCTTCTAACTTCTTCCAATCGTTCCAGATACTGTCTCTTCGGGGACACTGTCAACGTGGCAAACAGGATGGAGTCACATGGAATTCCTGGATGCATCCACGTTAGTGAATCTGCAAGAACACTCGGATTAAAAACAAACTCCGCATTCATTTTTACTCCTAGAGGCAATGTCGAAATAAAAGTAAGATCTATTTTCAATTATCATAAAACTAAATTATTTGAAGCCTTTCACTAAGTTACTGAGAAATTAACTTTATGATTTTTCAGGGAAAAGGTCAAATGTTCACTTATTTCCTCGAAAAAAACGAAAGAAAATCAGTTTGGGAAATAATAGGAAAACACCGACAAGGAGACCAGTCTATCGATGGATATGCCGAACTCCACGTCGATACTGGGGACGATTTAGCGGAATTGACTCAAGAAAAAATAGACGAACTAAAACAAAAGAAGCAAGCGTTCATGGATAATGGTTATAGTCATGAATTTTCGAACGGATTAGCTGGAGTTCAACGTGATAACTTGAGATCTCCTAATCCGCCAAAATCTCATTTTTGTACTTTACTTTAAATTGGTCTCACTTTACTTCATTTTTAAAAATATTTTCTAAAATTAAAAAAAAAGATAAATTTATTTAATTTTAATTTATTTCCTTAAATTAAAGAAAATAAATTAATTTCCTAATGGCTTTAAATAACTAAACTACTTTTAAGTCTATTTTTTAAAAATAAAAAATCAATTCTATTTTAATTACTTTTTGAGATTTCGAAATTAGTTGATTAAAATCTTACCGATGATTGCTGTTTGCTCTGGAAACTGTTTCTGGAGAACCTTCCACACTTTCTGGATGGAAAAGACTCGTCGAAGAAACGGAATGAGGACTCAACAAAGGCGAATCGAACATATCACTTCCAGCAACAGATATCACAGAAGGAATTGGACTTAGACAGAGATCCTGTTCATCATCGTTTCCAGCAATTGTAGTTTGTTCCTCATAAAATTCCAAAATTTTCTTAACTTTTTCCAAAGTCTCTTCCACATCACCATAGGTCTTCGGAGGAAGAATATTAACATCATTGAAGAACCTATAGTGATCGATATCATGTGTTATTGGCTGAAAAGAATAATTTAAAAAAGATAAAGAAATTGAATTTTACCGTAGTCTGCTTTCTAACATTTTTCTTTCCATTTACTCTCTTCTTATTTACTGCAGGATGATTATTCTCTTGAATCCTCAAGTTTAATTGAGCAAAACTTGTTGGGAAATCATCTGCACTATCTTCAGAATCAAGTGAAAGTTGAGGTCTCAGGTTATTCGCACAGACCTGAGCAGCAGCTTCAGTGACTTCGTCAAGTAAATCCTTCGGTAAATCTCTTTGAGATTCTTTCTGAGCATCAACATCGGAAGAGGCACTGAGATGGTTCAAATAAGAAATAAGTCTTTGGCAGACCCGTTTCTTTTCCAAAAAAGGCTCAAAGTCATCTTGGTTTTCATGAAGCATTGCCTGAGGGAAGGAGTTCAATCCTTGGGTTTTCTGTAAAAAAATTTCTTATTTAAAAAATATTTACTTTTTTGATTCAAAATTATTTCTCCAAAAATTCAGTTAATTTTCCACTAAAAAATATCTGTATTTTTAAATTAAAAAGCTACTTGTTTCCTTAAAACTAAAAAGCTACACTCATACGTTTTGAAACAACAAACTATTTCGTCATCACTAGGAAAATTGAAACTTACGTGATTTCTGATCCACTGGTTATATATTGACCTTTCTTCATTGTATTTCGCAATCAGGACTCTTTTTTGTGCTTTTAATTCTTTCAGATGGTATCTAAGACGAGTCACAGGTTCTTGGATTTTCTTCAGATTCTGGTGGGTTTTTTGCCAGCGATCTCTGGTTTCAAGGAGGATTTTCCTCTGGCTCTGGAACTTGGACCGGGCTTCTTTCCACTCAGATTCCAACCTTTTGCATTCATTCAAGATGGGGACGTACTTGTTCAATTTCGACAAGTTCCTCTTCGCCCTCTCGATCTCGTGGACGATTAATCTTTCCTCCCTGGCGTTGGAAAATCTTTGATTATTGTATCTGGTCTCCAATTGCGTCAGCATCGCCTTGGCACGATCAGGGTTCTTGTAAGTGAGGTCTCCATCCTCGAGGTCACGAAGTTCCTTCTGCTTGTTCTGAAGCAGAACATGAACCTTTTTGGCATTGTCTTCGTGGACTTTGGTCGAGGTTTTAGAAGACAACAAATTAGACTTCAGAAATTGTTCTTCAGTTTTCAGTGCCGCTGACTCCAAACGGCGTTCTTCTGTCCAATACTTTTCAATCTAAAAACCCGTATATGAAACACTGACTTTCATAATGTCTTATATGGAAAATGATCCTCCAAGACGTTAAGTAGGGAAATTGGTTTTTGACAACATTGACTTACGTCTTTATAGGCCTTGCTGATTGCGTTATTCAATCTCCAGATTTCTGTTTCAAAATCATGTCTATTTGGAGTCTTGGCTGGTGATTCCATGTTTTGTGAGCTGCTCCCGGGGGCAGCGGATTTGCAATATTCATACAGAGCACATTCAATTTCACCGCTTCCCATCCAGTGGGCACCCAGTGTTCTGGAAAGAGATGGAAATCCGGGATAATAATATTCGAAATTATATTTCTTCACGATCATTTCAATGAATATAGTTAAAGCAACTGAGAAAACAGCATGGATGAAATCTTTGGATCGAAGATGAAAAATTTGGATTGTTTATTGTTCAATAAACAAGAAAACAACAACAATAAGGGACCAGAGTTCAAATCCAATACTCTGGGAGCGTTGTAAAATATCTAAGTAAATAGGATTTGGAAATTATGAAAAAAATGGGAAAAGTAAATCAACTATTTCCTGTATTGCGCAATATTGTGAAAATGACAAAAATCAAAACGATCCACGACCTTTAAAAGAACAGAATATAAACAATCCATAAATCATATAAAATCAATAACAATTAATGAAAAGTAGAGGCATTGGTGTTATATTAATGTAAAAAATTAGATAAAAAAATTAATTAACGTCAGCATCGAAGTTTCATCATCCCGAATCTGCGCACGGACAAATCGCTGCAAACCTTTTTGTCCGATGGAAAGACGGACACTACAACTGGCGGACTGGCACCCTTCACCTTAGACCAGAGAAGTCGTCATCCTAAAGTGAAAAATGGATCTCCTTCGTGGCCCCATTTCCCAAAAAGGTGTCAATGGAAACCGACAGTCAGCGTGTACTGTTCTTCACAGATGGATCATGCCACTTAGTTCATTTCCCCTTTCCATAGAAAAACAAAACACTGATTTATTTTCTTTGGAACTTTGCCAGGAATTTCAAAATGCAAATCCGTTTATCAAAATACCCTTTAAATCGTCTCTGAAAAACTTTTTAAAAACTCTTCCCTGTTCAAAATATTAGTTGTCAGAATAATCAGTCTGAAATTATTGTTTTGGGCAAATTGTCGAAGAGCAGCGACTTCGGCGAAAGAAACACCTCCGATGAAACAAATAAGGACAGCTTTTTTTATCCTTGGATCCAGCTTTGCGGGACTTGGAGTCGAAGCAATCGGGATATCCGGACCTAGGGACTTCTGGAGCTTCGTCTGATTCCATCCATCGAGGGTATGAGAGAGGATCTGGACGATCAGGGGCAGGTAGGCGTCGCTGAAAACGTAGCTGGGCTTGGTCGCTGTCTTTGGATCGAAAGGAGCTCCGGAATCCACGGTCAAATTCATGTTCTTCACGATCTGCGGGAAAGTAGTTTTCCCAGATCCTGGGATGATGTCTCTTACTGGATTCAAAGCCGATGAACTTGTTTTTTCCGTCAGCAATCCATTAACCCGGAGTCCGTGGAGAATAGGCAAAAATTCATAGCCACAAGCATGGAGAAATCTGTCTCGGAAATTCCTGAAGTGCTTCGGTGAAAGTCCATCGTCGCAAATCGACCAAAGACAGGCCAATTGTAAAATTTGCCAGGGATTTTTCTGGCGAAGTATCGTTAACTCGAGATGTTTCATTACTTCCTTTGGATCAGCTTCTCTTCTGATGATCAAATGCTCCATATTCAGACGGTCAGCGGCTCCTTTGTTAGTTTCCAGCAAGACTTCACAGGCACAGATATGGAGTTCCAGCAGCTTGTGATTTTGCTTTAGTTCTCTTAGCTCATTAGAAACGAAATTTTTGACTTCTTCGACTTTGTTGAGGCCTGGAAAATCAAAGGTTATACATAAAAATCGAAGTCGATATATGAAAATCCATTAAAAACCCACTTGAAGCCCTGTCGAAGCTGCTTTGGAGACTTTTGGCCTTGGCAGAAAGAAAAGGGAAAACCTGAGTGATATGTCTGTTCCTGACAGCTCCAAAGATTGAATCTGAATTGTTCAAGGCAACAACATTCTTTCCGGAATTTTTCTGTTTCAATTTGGCATTGACTTGTTCTCCAAAAGTGATTTTGCCACAAGAATAAGCGAAAAAATCATTCAACATGCTTTCGTAGGTCAGACCCGTCATCAGAACACTTCCTAAATCTGCTTTCCGATCGAAAAGAAAAATGTGTGAAATTGGCTGGTTCGCCGTCGCCGAAGGTTCTCCTTGGTCCTCAAAAACAGTCTTCAGAACAGAGTTGCATTCGATCCCAGATTTCCCGATAACGAATTGATTGGGGATGAGGCCGTACAAAGACTGGATTTGCCAGATCCCCTTGGCCACCGTATGATAATCTGTTTTTGAAGACCTCGAAAAACTTTGAGGTAATTCTAGACTCAACAAATCTGATTCCAGAGGGATGAAGGAGAAGTTCAATTGGTAAAACTGGACCTGTCCGAAGACTCCTTGTTTTTCAAATTCTAATTCGCAAATGTTTTTTCTTTTTTCGACAAATATTATCGAATAAGGAAAATCAGGTTCTGCCTTCACGAATTCGCAGATCTTCCTTACAGTACTCAACTCAGGTCTGATCATGAAAACCCTATTCGTCGCACAAGGATCCCATGTGATGACTCTGTCGAAATAAAATTGCTGGACTTTCTTGCAATTATGTTCGTACAAGAGTGACATATTCGCGATTTTGTCCAACGGTCTCATCAAGGACTGCTCCACGACCAATTCTTTCGATCCGACGATGGATTCCAGTACATGTATCAGCTCCCATCTCGTCAATTGAGTCAGCATCGAAAAATCAAAGTCATCCATCTTTATCTGAAACTCGAAAGAATAGAAATCCATATAAAAATCAAAGTCGACTTACATTTCTTATTCTTTGTACAGTTAGCACACATTAAGTTCTGGGAAATAAAGGTAAATTATGCAGGGATATTCTCAGATTCATTGGCTAAAAATCGAGGAGAACATTTTTAAAAAACTTCATTTCCAAAATCGAAGACGGAAAAGAACAGACAAATCTTTCTCCGCTAACGTTCCCGCAACGACTTTTTAAATATGCCACGGCAGCAAGGAAGTTATCTGGTTATTCTTTGCAAATATAAAGAATCCATAAATGGAAATCCTCTTTTTTGCTTATCTATTTTCTCGATTATCGATTGATTTCGTCCATCACATTTGTATGGAATATGTAGAACGTATTGGTTCTCTTTTTGTGCAACGTAGAATTCTAAAAATTGAAAAAATCTCATCTATCATTTTGATGTCCTGTTAGTGATGTCGAGTTTTTGTGTTTTTATATTAAAAAAGGTTTGAAATGGTGGGAAAAAGTGATTCGGCGATCGGGGTTTAGTGCGACGTAGGATTGCGACGCACAAGTCCGTCTCGATGCAGATCAGCGCACTTGGTCATTTTTCTAACACTTGCTTCGTTGGAACCTTTTTTTCGTCCAAAAATTAGTATTAATCCTTACCAGTTCCGTTAATTTCGTTTTAGTAACGCTAACAACGAGGACATTAACGAGTTTTTAAACTGTCGATGATTTTCAGGGTTTTTATCTATGCCTAAAAATGTTGACATATTTATTGGTAAGGTTTCGCACTTTAAACCTTTGTTTTCATTCACTTTTAAGGTATTAATTTTTGTTCCGTTGCTTGTAACTGGTAATGCAGTCCCGACGAAGCTATGTGGAGACGAGAAGTGTTCCCAGAAACTTTTTTCGACGACTGCGGTCCGTCCTTATGGAGCCAACCACGCTGATTTTTTGACATTGAAAGAAAACGAAACCATCGAGATTTATGCCATTAAAATGAGCAACAGGCCTGATATCGTCGAGGGAGTGGTGAGTTCACATATGAAATTCCAAATTTATGAAGTATTTTTCTAGAATTCTGAAGGGAAAAGAGGACTTCTTTATCTAAATTTCGTGGACAGATTGGGATACATCTTTTACCTCATGAAAATCGTGGAGGACAACGAGGAAATGTTCGAAGTCAAGCAAGTCGTTGCTCCCGGAGAAGCCGGACTCGTGAAAAAAAGAAGTGCGAATCCGTATCTGTGGAGGGACTACGATGTGCAGAGGAAAAACCAGAACGAGGTGGAATTCAAGGACATCCCTATGCTTCCAGATCCCGAAGAAAAGAAGAAACAAGGTCATCATCACCATCACCATCATCATGGTCACGACCACCATCATGGTCACGATCATCACCATGGTCATGACCACACTCACGATCATCACGACCATGATCACAATCATGGACATAGTCACGAAGAAGTGAAACCCCCAGAAGTTGTTCCCCCTGAGGATCCGTTGAAGAAAATCTCCTTGCAAGCGATGAAAGAAGCTCAGAAAAATATCCCAGATGTGACTTCCACCCCTCCCACAGTAGCTCCTCCTTCCCCCGTGGAACCCCCTGCCCCTGCTGAACCAGAAAAAGCTTCCGAATCTAACGTTGTTGAGGAAAATCTGAAAACTGAACAATTGGGAAGTGCGGAAGAGAGGAAAATCAGTCCGGACCTCGTGAATTCCATAATAGAAGAGATAGACAAAAATTCTCAGGAAATTATCCCGGAAGATCCGAAACCCTCTGAATTGAATAACGTTGACGGAAAAAAAGACGAAGTTGTTCCTCCAATTGAAGAAGTGAAGATTGATCCGGTCACGATTCCTCCAGTGGAAGAAGTGAAGATTGATCCAGTCACGATCCCTCCAGTTGAAGAAATAAAAACTGATCCAGTCACAACTCCTCCGGTAGAAGAATCTTTAAATGTTAATCCACCAACGATTCCCCCTGTTGAGGAATCTATGAAGATTGATGAAGGAACTGTTCCTCCAGTGGAAGAAACAACGAATGCTTTTCCGACAACGATTCCAGATCCAATAACGACGACAGAGAGACTCGAAACAGCTGTTCCGACGACCGCTCCCATGATGGCGGTTACAGAGGCTCCAGAAATCCATACTCATGGAGAACAACCAGTGACTTCCCCTCCAGAAATCCCCCAACAATTGCCTTCTGATATCCATGTCGAAGATCTTTTAACAACCCCCAGTCCAAATGTCGAAGAACTTCCGAACTTCGAGGAACTCCCGACTTCTACCCCGGCCCCGGTCGAAGAAAAGCAAAATGCTGTTCCGTATTCGGAAGAACTGAAATCAAGTTCTGTTTTGCAAGAAGAAATCAGAAGCACCGGAAGCAAGGTTGGTTGAATTTTAGAAATTTGACGATTGGGAAACTTGATAACGAAAGAAAACACGCGGTTCGACAATTGTTTGCAGTTTGCGTCTTCCCCTTTGTTTGCGCTTTGTCGAGCTATGTTTGATCGATCGCAACTTTATCGCGCGGATTTTGATTAACATTGATTTTGATCAGGAGATTTTATAGTTTTGATACGTAGGGTACATGGTAAAATTTCAATGTAAAGTAATTTTATTCTTTTTGTACTTAAAGAAGTTTTAATTTCTGTACAGGGGAATTTTAGTTTTTTTATGTGGAAACTTTATGGCTTTTATATATGTGTAGGGAATTTGTGTACTTTTGATGCATAGAGTTTTTATTATTTTGATATATGGAACAATTTCATCTGCTTTCAAAATCCAAAAAGAGTATTACTTCGGTTTACAAGAAAATTTCATAAAGTTTCGATATATGAGGTAATTTGGAATTTTCCAGATGGACGAATATTGCTATAACGACGACTGCTCCAGAAATTCAGATAATTCCAATGCTTCCGAACCGACGGGATTCATAGCGACGAGTATCCGTCCGATCGCCAGATCCGTGGCTTACAATATCCGATCAGCCTCATTCTATCCTGTTAACCAATTTGACGATACTGGAATCTTTGTTTTATTATTTTTCCTATTCACTTTTGTTTTGTACATTTTTAATTGGCTTTTCCAAGATGGAGGTAAGTGATTTTTTATAGTTAATGTATAATTTCGGATTTTGTAGGGAAGAAAGATATTCTGGATCGAAGAGCTCTCCACGACGCTCTGACGAGAGTGAAAGAGCAACAGGTCCAGATAGATCAGCTGAAGAAAAACTCGGCTGATCCCCAAACCATGGCTCAATACACTGGACAGATAGAGAAATTGAGGAATGATTGTATGCATCTGAAACAAGAAAATGACAAACTTAACTACGCGTATGTTTTTATAATTATAGTTTTGTTAACTTCATAATTTATATTGGTATTTACATAATTATTGGTCTGGGTTTTATTATTGTTTTTATTTTTCAGGATTCAACAGAAACAAGCTGAATACACAGAAATTGCACAAGAAAAAAGTCGATTTCAATCTGATTTCCAACAAGTTTCAACAGAAAAAGCCGGGCTTCAAAGAGAATTGGAGAATCTTGTTCAAGAGAAAAATGTACTTTTATACTTTCTGAATTATTTAATATTTATCTTTTTAGGAAATCTATGATGAATTGAAGATGGTCAAAGAACAGTTGGAGAAAGTAAACAAAAATCAAGCGGATTCTATTTCGGAAATCCAGGTATTGACGAAAGAAAAAGATGAACTCGAAGAAAGTCTTCACGAAAAAGAAAGCGAGGTTTCTAAATTGAAGGCGAACCTGGACAACGCCAACCAGAAGATCAATGACTTAGAAGGACAATTGGAGAGCAGAAAGAAGACGGAAGAAGAATATATAGAAATTATAGATGAACTCCAGAAGAAATTGACGAATGCCCAACAAAAACCGAATGTGAACAAAAACAAGGTTGAATCAGTGGGTAGTGGAGAGTCGAACGCCTCGAATGGATGGTCGGATATGGATCTGGGTGATCTGGATGTTCCAGAGGAGAAAAATGTTGAAGAAGAACAACTTTCGAAGAAACCAGTGAAAGTTGCTACTTTGGGAAAGAAAAATAAGAAAGAAAAAGAACCATCTCCTGAGCAAGAAAGGAAAATTTCGACAACTAAAGGATCTGACTTTATGGAGTTGGTGAATTTGAGGAAAGAGTTGAAGTGTATGGAAGTTGAAAGAGATGAATTGAAGCGAGAATTACACAGTGAGAAGAAAATGAAAGAATTGATTGAATTCGAAATTGATCAATTGAAGAAGAATTTGACAGAGAAAAAATCGGATTTGGAAAGAACTACTGCAGACAAGGATTACTTCAGAACTCAATCAGAAGCTTTACAACAAAAATTGGAAGAAGCTAGTTACAAAATAGAAAAACTTCAACAAGATAAAGAAAAAATGTTTGATTTAGAAAAAGAAATAATAAGACTGTCTGGAGAAAGAAGTGAAGCTTCGATAAGAATAAAGGACCTCGAGAAACAACTAAATCGAGCCGAGGATGATAACAAGAAAATTGAATTGAGATTCTTCACAGAACAAAGAAGACTACAAAACCATATTTTGAATCTGGAGAATAAGGCTTTGACAGCCAATGTTCATGATGGCATTGGATCTGGGAATTCCTCGGATAGAGATTTTTCACTTGGGGGAACTAACAATGGACAAACTAACAGTGAAATTAGAAGCTTGTGGACTGATGTCGATGCAGAAACTTCTTTTGATGAGTGAGTTTTGGATTTTTTGTTTGGTTATACGAATTCTTAAGATTGAAGGATTATTTTATATTAGAACGGATTTAAAATTGTGGGATTTATTGATGATTAACTTTTAGTGGTCTGATCCCATCAGATAGTCGTCGTAAGTCCAGAGGATTTTACGATCAAATTCCGTCGGGAAGAAGATCTACGGGCAGAGATTTCCAAAGACGTAGATCGAGAAGTGCAGGAAGAAACAAAGGATCAGGAGTTTCGTCGCCGAATTTCCTTCCCCAACCATTTAGCCATAATTCCTCGAGAGCTTCACCCATGAATTCGTATGATAGACATGGGGAACATAGATCGTCGAAAAGAGTATCAAGAGGAAACCAAAATGCGCTTTATTATTCTTCTGATGGGTCGAATGGGCTTTCTCCTCCTCCTGAAATGCCATCGCAATCCGGCATCGCTCCTTCCACGGTACTGTTGCATAAGCCTACTCCGAGAACGTGAGGAAGGTACTGTTGCTGTTACATATGCCTGCGAGAACACGAGGAAACGAGTTTTTTTAAGTGAAGATATTAATAATGGATTTTTTGTGCAAGAGATTTTGATTAAACGGGAATCTTTATGTTTAATTGAGTGGATATGTTGGAGAATATTTTCGAAGTTTAATTAAATGAAGATTTCTGAATGCTTTGATTGGTTTTGGTTCTTAGACGTTTTTAAATTTTTATTTTTAACTTTAAAGCTGTGCTTTAAAAATACTCAAAATTAATATAGAGATGCGGAATGTTTGAAAGACATCTAGGAATATTGCACATTGTCAAGAAAGATCATCAGAACTGTCGATTTTGGAAATGCTTGATAAATTATGGTTTCGAAATTGTTGGAAATGCTTGGTGAAATACAATTTCAGGGGAAATCAGAACTGTAGATTTTGGATATTCTTGATAAGGTACGGTTTCGAGCGCTGATCTTGGAAATCCTTGATGAAAGAAACTTCAAGGAAGATCGGCTGAACTGTCGATGTCAGAAATGCTTGATGAAGTACAATTTGCTTCGGATTGGGCATCTGTATTTTCCGGATACTGTAGTTGGTTTCCATTCTCATCTGATGAAGCTATATTTTGGTTATTGTAAAATCGATCAGGTTCTCGACAAATGAGGAAAGGTACATAAAACATTTTCGAGTTTAATAAAATCGAAGCTGTGGAGTTTAGAAGAGGTAAGAATCCGAGGAGATCGCTTAGTCGAGGGCCGTTTTCGATTTGAGATAAATGGATTTGGAGGGCCTTGACAAATTGATCCTGGATCAACTGGACCTTTGGAGCATAGACGGAATGAAGATTAACCATTTTCTCGTCATCTGAAAAAATCAATTTATCAGTACAAGGACTCGGAATTTCTATATTTTTTAAAATCGAGTTGCTGTAGAAAATGGAATGAAATTTACCTGAAGTCGGGTTGCCGTAATGGACCAAGGCGATAGCTTTCAGACAAACATACGCTTCTAAAGTTATCTTGAGTTTCGAAAATACATTCAAAAGAGCAGTAAATTTCTCTATTAGTTGACCGGCTTCTTTAACAACATTTTCGATCGGAATATGTTTATTTAGAATCGAAGAGAGTCTCCTTTGGAAAATCACCAGATTTGTGTGGGAATCATTGAATGAGGGCTGATCCATATCAATTTCGTCGGCTCGATCGCATCTAGTGCAGACGGCGTAGAAACAAGCGGAAATAAGAACCTAAAAAGTTAATGATTAAATAAAGTAAAAATGAATATCCTTCTTCTTATTAAATAACCCCAAGACATGGATAGTGAATGTTATATTAGACACTATCCTAGATCAGGGAATTAAATTTTAATATGTTATCAAAAGTAATAATTATTTTTCTAAATATTTCTACTAAAAAAGTGACTAAAATATTAAATTTCAATTTTTAATATTATTCAACTATATACGATTAAATAAAAAGAAAACCCACCAATTCTGACCACCTCTGAGTCAAAAGATGAGTATGCACTTCTACAGGAAGTTCATTGTAGAAAGGCAAAACCTTCGTCCATTCTACGAGTTGTTCGACGATTTCGTCCCCGATTTTCGATAATCTCAGACTTGCTGCAGCGGTTTTCTCCTGATCAGGTCTACCTCCACGAATCTGGAGCCCACGCAAATTCAGGAGTTGCTCCAATCTGTCGACTTCGATCAGTTCTTGAATTAGGTTTTTATTTGGGTGAACAAATATTGGTGAGAAATTTTCTTCCTTTTCTTCTTTTGGAGAATCGGCTTCGAAATTTTCGTCACTAAGGTAGTCTTCATCATCAAAAAACTCAGATTCGACGGGTTGTTCGGGAGCTGAGACGGCATATCGAGGGATGTACCGGCTTCTGGAAGTATGGGCAACTTCGAAGTCCAATTGTCTGATGTTCAAATTCTGCATTCTTTGACGAAATCTTTGGTACTTTTGCTGAAACGGAACCATTTTCATTTCGTCACGAAAAAGATACATAAATTTCGAAATCAGTTTGGTTTTTATGACATTGCTCTAATACAAACTTTGTGAACATGTTTGTCCTTAAGAAGTTGCGATTGAAAATGAACCAACCTTGTAATGAGCGTAGATTCCTCTGGCCTTGCTGGATTGTTTTGGTCTCGATGAGATCCTCCTGGGATTAACCTTGATCTTCTGAGTGGTCCAAGTTCTTCTAACAGGATACGGTAGCCGAGATTTCGTAACTTCCTCGACTCCGTACATTTCTACTTTTTGAATTTTTTAAAAAGTTTAAAAAATCATAACTATTCCTGAAAAAAGAACTTTTATCACTTTGATCTATTTTCGAAATCAATAGTTCTCGCGAATCCTGAAAGAAAATAAAAAATATTTTAAAACAAAATCCTAGAAGAAAATTTCTAAATAAAAAATCTAGGAAAATTTAAAGTAAAAATCATAAGAAAGATAATGTTTTAAAATAGAAGTTTCGAGGGCGGTTTGTTTAAATAAAAATCCTTCAAATAAAAATTCCAGGAAACAAAATAAAAATACTCCAGAGAATAATTTTCCGAATACAATTCTCAGAAGACGAATGGTTTAAAATAAAAATCCTAGGAAAAAAATAAAAATATTTTAAAATAAAATTGAACTGGCCGGCACGATTTTCAAGGACAGTCTTTCCTTGTTGAGACCCATCAAATTCGGAAATTCTGACCAGTCAACTGTCCTTGTATCTTTGTATCCTTCTGGGTCAGTCTGTACACGACCTCTTTTTCTCGCAAAAATTTTTCGATTGCGGGTCACGGTCTTTTTGAATTTTCGGAAAAACTCAACAAAAATGGGCCTCGTGGACAAAAACGACCTTGACTCAAAATTGAAAAAGGTCTTTTTTGAGGATCGGAAAAGCATGCATTTTGTGGTTTTCAATAGGGCCAGTTTTCGTGTCAAGAGCAATCAGGAAGGAAAATGGTGAATGAGCCTTGAGAAGGAAGTGGGGCTTGGAAATTAGGACAGAGATCCGGATCCTGGCACGAAAATTTAGAACCCGTTTATGTCTAAAGATATAATGCCAAGGTATTTTGAGAAATCGATCTTGAAACTAGGACAAAGATCTGGCTCCTGGCACGACAACTTAGAACCATTTATGTCTAAAAATAGAATATCAAGGAGTTTGGAGAAATTGATCTCGAAATTGCAATCAAGGGTCAGGTTCTTGGAACGGAAAATCAAACTATTTATTTGAGAACGGGATGCCAAAGTTTTAAAGAATCGATTTTAGAACTACAATTTACATTCCAGCTTGATCTCACCACGAAAACCACAAATTTATTGTCTCGTCACGAAAAATAAATTCCACTGACCTTCTGGTGGAAAGACATTTCTAATTTTAAACATTTTATTAGGAAAACCGGAAAGCAGAAAAGCAGCATTTTCCAGGAAAGACAAAAGAAAAGAAACGGTTTTACCATTTCGTGAAAGGGCTTTCTGGTTATTTTGGCACTCTGGCCAAAACAAGACCAGACGCTCCTTGTTTCGCGCAGACCCAATTTTCGAGGAAGCCGAAATCGAAATCCAAACGAAATCCGAATTGGACTCGAATGGAACCCGGACGAAACTCGAGAGCCTTCCTCCTGGGAGATCGTCCTCGACTCCAGCTGTCCTCGGCTGGCAATATCCTCGAATTTGTTTCTTGCGCAAAGGGTCAATCATGTTATTACGGAACATCAAAAATAAAAATTATTATTGTGGGAAATCGGAAATGAAAATGTGACAAAATTGCTTTAAAAATGAATTTCTTAAACTCTTTTGTGGTAATTTTCAAGAAATTCTTTCGGAAAGGATTTTTGGAATTCTTGATTGCAGATTTTCTTTCCAGAAAATCCTTCAGAATTTTGAACAATTTTATTAAAAAAAAATCAGAAATTTGAAAAACTAATAGTTTCTGCTCGAGAATAAGGAAAATTATAATCAAAAAGAAATGAAAAAGTTTCTACTGGGGTATCAGAAAAACAAAAATGACAAAAGGACAGTCTGGTCTCGAAAAAAAATAGTTTGGTTTTATTGTAGAAAGAAGGTCACAAGCAACTGTTCTCGTCTTTGCCAGTTTCCATCAAAAAAGAAAGGCAATCTAGGTAAATGGAAAAAATTGTTTTTGATCGTCGGATTTTAAAATCTTAAAATTCTCTGCTTTTTGAGTTTTTCGGATTGGGAATCACTTATCTCTGATTAACTTTGTCCCGGAACGAGGGGATTTGGGAAGATAGAGTGGGAAGGTGAGATAATCCGAGGAAAAATACATCTTAAGGAAATTTGGTAAATTCTAAAATAAAATTAACTTAAACATTGCTAAAGCAAGTGGAAAAATAATCGTTATAAGGCAAAAGGATTTTAACAATTATTGCATAAATCAAACAAATTTCGAATTTTTTTGATCTCGATATGAAATTTCAACTTTTATCTTTTTGAATAATTTTTGTTTTTTACAATCTTCAAATTTGTTTATTATGAGTGTAGTTTTCGCCATTATATTCCGAAAGATCAAGTGCTTGTTTTTGTGTTTCCGAACTTATTTATCAACATATTTCTTAATGTAATTTTCTAACGGATCAAGTACCTCTTTTTTTCCAACCTTCGAAGAGTTTTCGTTTTGAATTTTTTATTTCTTTATTTTTTTTAAAAATATTTGTCTTTTTCCTTTTATTTACATTGGAATTTCATCATCCAATTGAAATCATCAGAAATTAATACTTTCGTCGAATATCTTTCCTGGTCATCCTGCAAAAAAGAAACTATATGTAATTTTTATCCACTAACAATTTTTTGAAGTAGAAATATCTTGTTTAACTTTATATAGTTTTTATTCATTCAAAAGAAAAATGTCTTGAAGTGGAGAGGGTTCTATATAGTTTTAAATACTTTTTATTCATTAAAATAGAAATGTCTGCCTTGAAACAAAAAACTTTTGAAGTAGACAGAATCTTAGAAAATTTTATTTAATTTTTGTTCATTCGAAATAATTTTTTTGGGAACAAAAAATCTTTGTCTTGAAGTGGAGAGAACATTTTAAAGTAATTTTCACTTAGTAAAGTATCTTTCGATTGAAACGAGTTTTAATTTAATTTACTCTTTTAATAAAAAAGTTTAATTAAAAAACAGTTTAAATTTTTTCCGAAATTTCTAAAAAAGATAAAGGATTTTTAGTTCAAAAAGGATTTGATTTTTTGAAATTTCTGAAATAAGATAAGTTTTTTCCCTGGGTGGCCAATTTTGAGCAGAAACGGAGACTTCCAAAAGTGGTGTGATCGTCTGAAATGATAAATTTTCAGAGCACCAGACGACAGCAGCTGATTGCACTTTCTCTTTCGGAAAAAATTGGCTTCTTACTATTGGGAATGACTTCAGTCATTGTTTTCTGTTTTCTTCCAATCCAATGTTCTTTAAAAATAATCACTGATTAAAATTCTGCGGAAATAACCAGTAGTTTAATAGTCGCTATCCTCGAAGGAAGTGACTGAGTTAGTCCCTATCTTCGAGAAAATAATTGCTGATTTACTAGCCACTATCTTTGAAAAATAATCATTCAGAGTAGATATATTTTTGGGGAGATAGTAGTCGATTTGATGAACATTATCCTTGATAAAAAATTAAACTCACGGACAGTGACCGACTAGACACTATTCTTTTCGAGAATCCCCAGATAGTGTTCAAAAGTTTCTCAAAAATGATTCAGCCATATCCAAGCAGTTTTTGTATCTGAATTTAACGGCTGTCTTTTATTTATATTAATCATTATCTCGAAAAGTTCTCAAGATGAAGGAAAACTGACTTCCTTTTCTCCACATCTCTTGACTGAATTAACTTTTTGTTTTTCACACGAAGAATTCTGAATTGACTTTCTCAAAACTGGCATTTTCTATTTTCGAAAGACCGCTTCCCAGTCTTGTAGTGCATATTGTTCACATTGTGTATATGGTTTATATAGTTTATATGATGCAGTGTATTTCTTCCACGGTGTATTTCGTCCACATTCTATACATGGTCCACATAGTGTATATGCTTCGTAGTGTATATCGCCCACACAGTGTATATGGTCAGTCAGCTGACGGGGAAAAGCCGAATTCGGACTGACGTTCCGCTTTTTACTCATTCACATTTCCGCTCTTCGGTCAGAACAGTTTGTCTGCAATTTTCTTCCAGTTTTCACGTTCGTAAAAAGCTCAACTTTAAAGCTAAAATTGTTTCTAGTTTTAGTTTTTAATTTTAGTCCTTAATTTTCAGTGTTCGGTTATAATTTTCAGTATTTAATTTAATTTAATTTAAATTTTGGTTTTTGGTTTTTGATTTTAATTCGATTTTAATTTTTTCACTTTAATTCAATTTTAACTTCAATTTTTGAATTCGACTTTGATCTTGATCTTGACACAGAACTTTTATAGCACCAGTTGCAGATCAATTTTTGTAGTTTCTAGTCCGGAAGAGCGGCTGTCGGATAATAGTGAAATTGTAAAATTGAGAAAAATGTGCTTTTGTGAAAGTGAGAAAATGTGATTTTGTTTCTAGTTGTTTTAAAAGAATCCTAAAGAGAATTTTTTTTATTTCATTGTGTCCCAATTTTGCCGAAAAGAACTCAACTTTTTCGCTTTTTATATAGCAATTTTTAAAAAATAACTTTTTATAATAAAAATTTGGCTTTCTTTTTCAAAAATAAAAATTTACCAAAAACTCCTCAAAAAATCGGACTGTTCTTGATTTTTAAAAATGTTTGTTTTTCCGAAAAGTGCTGCGTGCAAGAAAATCAATTTTTGGTGCTTCCTCGATGAAATTTTCGGAAAAAAACTTTCAAACCTATTCATAACCAATCTAGACTCATTTGTAAAATGTGATCGATTACTTATTCAAACCTGACTTTCTCTTTCATTTTTTCGACTTTGACGAAGAAAGGAAGCGTTGACTCTCCCAGCACGCGGACCAGACAGATGCGACTTGTCTGGTCTTGTGATCAGCTGGCTAAGGTCCTCGAAGTTCCCACTTTATCCAACTTTATAACAAGAAGTTCCCACTTTATTCAACTTTATGGAACATGAATTTTGCTAAAGTTTGGTTTTTTAAATCTAATAGATTTTCTGAAATTTTAGAATTTCGTGGAAATTAAAAAAAAAATCTAGTTTTTTGAGATTCTTCTTGGGAAGTTTTAAATTTCTTTAAACTCTCATTGACTCTTGGAAATTTTGTAACCGAAATCTTTAATAGAATATTCTGAGAATTTCTAGAAATTTTTGAAAACTCGTGTTGAGAATATTTTATGAGAAATTTTAATTTTTTATTTTCAATTTTCATCGTTTGAAATTCTACTTTTTAAAACAAATTCAGAATTTCAAGTTCTGAAAGTTTAATTTTAATTTTAAAAGTTCTGTTAATATTGCGTTTTGAATTCCTTTATCTATTCCTTGAGGTTTCCAGAATATTCTTTGATCTAGAAAAAATCGCTTCTTTTTTTATGACAAAGATAATTCTTTCGATAGTTGGCTCGTTCGACATTTTTGATCTACAACGATTACTCTAGTTTGTTTTTTGCTCCTATTCAGATTTTTTTGGCGGTGCAACTGACTTCAAAAGATTGATTTTTATTTTTATTCTATTTTGTGATTTTATTTTTTGACCTTTTAAATTTTATTCAATTTTTTAAATTTAGATTTTTCTCAATTCTTGGTGGAATGGGACTATCGTCATCGTCTCTGCCGACGACTCAGGCGACCCGTCCATCAACGGCCCTGCCCCAAGTGGGATGCGGGAGCTACGAAGTCGGATGTACTGACATCATGGTGGCTCCGGAAGGCGAGGGAGATTCGGGTGTTTTTATGAGGATTTTTTATCCTTCTGTGTTGAAAGTTGATGTTGAAAACATGGTAATTAGTTTATATATTTATTGTACCATTTAAATGTAAATTATTTTAGACTCCAAAAAAGATCGATTATCCGCTGTGGATAGAAAGGAAGGAGTATATGGAGGGATTAGCTGACTATCAGCAGATGTCTCATGCCAAAATGAGTTTTTATTTCAACTGGATTATTGGGGAAAGAAGGTAATATTTTTTATATCAAATGACGTAGATAATTTCCTTCTGTGTAGTTGATATAGATGATTTCCAAAAGTTCTGAACACTAAATTCTCCAAATATTTTTTAATGATTTTAATATAAAAGTAGTAATTGGATTTCATACTTTCCAGAGTACCAGCAGGCTGGCATGTCCCTCTTTATTCTAAGAAATCCTGTGCAAATTTTGTTTTTCATCCTTCAAAATCCACAGGAGATATTCCGGAAGGAATTTATTGTGAAGCTATGCCGAGTTCGAAATCAACTCAATCTTTGAGAACTGAACAACTTCCCAAGTTTCCCGTTGTCATTTTTTCTCACGGATTGAGCGGGTCAAGATTGATTTATTCTACTTTTTGTTCGTCCTTGGCTAGCTATGGATTTGTAGTAGCTGCCGTTGAGCACAGGTATGGTGGTTTTAGTCAAGCTTTTTAAAAAATAAGTTGACCTCGAAACAGGAAACTTGAGGACACTGGCGGGAACTTTGAATGATGATTCCCAAAGATGGAAAGTGAATAAAAACAAATTTCAGGGATCGATCTTCTGCTTGGACTTATATGCTCGAAACGGATCCAATGAGCGGGCGGATTACGGAAATCCCGATAACGATGTTGATGCTAGGTGACGATGAAAGAGAATTTAAAAGACGTAATCAACAAAACCACAAACGGGCAATGGAATGCATCCGAGCACTCCATGTTTTGGAAGAGCTGAATCTTGGGAAGTGTGGACCTGCGGATAAGAAGCTAAAAGGATCGAAAGTTATCCAGGGACAAAGCTTTGATTGGCAACAGTTCAAGGACAGATTAGATATCTCGAAGGCATCAGTCATAGGACATTCCATGGGGGGAGCGACGGCGATCGCTGCAGCAGCTTTTTCGACGGATTTCCAGGCTTCTGTTATCCTCGACGGATGGTTTTATCCTATTGAACATGAACTTTATCCAAGGACGACTCAGCCGGCTTTGTTGCTGAACGTCGCGGATTGGCAGTGGCCGGAAAACATGAAGAGGATAATGAAGTTGGACAGGGCTTACGGAGAGAAGGTCATGTTCACTTTCAAGTGAGTTTTTTAAAAGTTATTATCTGAAAACTCGAAATTCATATATCCGAAATTCACCTCGAGGCATATTTATCGAATTTAAGTTCTGGAATTTTTATATGATTTCGAAATAAATAACTATGACTTTCAGAAACATTGTTCACCAGTCTTTCTCCGACTTCACTTACCTGATGCCAGGGTTCATGGGGAGGAAGTTCCATGTCCAGGGACTCGTTGACCCATCTGTCGCCGGAGAAGCTTACCTTGAGATGACTGTGGCTTTCCTCCGGAAATGTTTCGAAGGAAATTCTGCTTTGAATGCTGTTCGAGAAGTCGCCAGAAGATATGATTTCGTGATGGAGGGAACAAATATAAAACTCGATGATGTAGATGTTGAACAAGAAATGCTCAAAGCTGAAGAACAGTTGAACGAAACAGAAATTGAAAGAAATGGGAAATCAAATATTTGATTTTTTCAATTTTCATGTTTAAAAGATTGCTCAAATTATCTTTGCTAAAAATTACCGGTTTTTAAAATAAAAACTATCAGATTATTCAAATCACAGAATACAACGAGTACTTCCGAGAATCAGTCCATTAAATTTCAGGAATTCCTCTCTAGACAATTCCCTGAAAACCTTCCAATTTCCATGACATTTCCACATTTTGTTGAAACCACAAATTTTCAGAGTAAAATTTATCGAATTTGAAAATTCCATAAAAACCACCAGGAGTATAATTTAAAATAAAATTTAGACCTGCAAAGAGAAATGAGGTTTTAAAAACAAGAATACGGTACTCGCTCTAATACGATAACCGAAGAAATTTGACAAGAAACTCAAGCCGACAATATCAATCAGCACTTGTGTAACACCATTTGTCGTACCAGAAGGAACTGAGAGAATCTAGAAATCAATTATCATCATCTCTTCAAAAAGACCCAAAAACTTACCGCAAAATTGAAACAACTTTGCAACTTGGAAATCCGTACAATGGAGATCACAGACAACTTCTATTTCAGGTAGTAACAGAATAACTTCACCCAAACGAACAATAGGATCAGCTATTCCTATCTGTATATAGTGCTCGAACAATCTAGCAACTGCCCATTCACGTCTTTTCTTCATAATTTCCTTCACAGGCTCAGAAACTACTCGGTTATCTGAAATACCACACTTAAATAGAGAATTGTTCTTTTAAAAACTTACTTTGAGAACTCCACAGAAGCAAAATATGCAATGTAACAATCTCAGCATCTGTTATTCTCATTTTACTAAAAGGAATGACAATAGTTGCCCATAAACGATCAAGAGTAGGACGGAATATGCTGAAAAATCAAACATAAATCTAAGTGATGAGCTTGACATAGACTCCAACAACTCTTTTGACTAAAAATACCAAAATCCAACTATAAGTATGTTTACAGAACATTGTGAGGTTTTTGTGCACATCCCTCAAAATGTTTTGTTCACCCGAATCCAAAGTTGCAGAAATAGAAAGTGTGTTTTAGTCCCAAACTATTTTTACTTTCATATTTATAGCTAGAAAACACTCACTCATGTTTGGCTTGTTTCGTCTTCTCATCATCCGTAATGCCTTCAAAACCAGTCTCATTCGGTGGAACATAAGTATTATTGAGCATTGCAAAATTTCCTTGAGCAATCATTTCCTTGTACTTACTAGCTTGATAAAAGTGATCGAGTGACAACTTCCTTACAGAATATCGTTTCAGTAAGGCTTCTCTATCAGCTCTATCCAGATGTTTAAATGGATGTTGTTTCTCAAGCCAGTACAGCAATCCAGAAAGTTCTACAGTTGAAAGTTTCTCTACATCATTCGGAACCATCTTTCTAAAGCTCGGTCCTTGCTCAGGTTCCTTCAGAAAATCATCGATGGAAATCATGGACCTGTTCATCAAAGCCAAATGCTCATGATAGGCAGCAACAAGTCGGTCAAATTCCTCTCCATCATCGTTCGTCAACGAGTCGGAAAAAGTCGTTGTATTAGTAGTCTTATTACTGGCATTCTGGGCATCTTGGTGGTCATTATTGTTCGAAGAAGTCGAAGGAGCACATTCCGAGGACCCGTTCGAAGCAACTGGGGTTTCTTCTCTATTACACGATTCTACAGAAGTCGGTTCCTGTTTCACTAGTGAAAGTAGGGGGGACATGGTTACAGGAGACGGATGTTCACCTGAAAAAATTTAGATATTAAAATTTAGCAGATTTGCGCAGAACTTTAACAATATGTATAAAACTAGTGTGAGGAATTTATGTGGAAGATCTCAGAGATCTGTATATAAAAGTAATCTTACAGGAACTTTTGACCAAGGCTTTCCAATTCTCTGGCTGAAGAATCGCCAAGTTAATCGATCTTTTAATAACATCGGATTTGAAGCGCTTTTCGTTGGTCAAAATAAAATCAGACATGAAATTAGAGTTGTTGTTTTCTTCTTCAATATCAATACTCATCGAAATTTCTCTTCGAGGACCGTGAGAGTAAATATCAGTCATTTTCGAAAATACTATCTTATAAATTAATAGTTTTCAATTTCCGTTCAGACAAAACAAAAACAGATTGAAGTCAACGGTGCCAGATTTATAAGCACAAGAAGACCTTGAAAACCGGAAATTCAGAAGGAAAAATGAGGTCATCTAATTACTGATTACTGATCAGAACCCCAAGTTGTAATTTCTCAAATTCTAAGAAACACTATCCAAATGAGAATTGTCACCCGACTTTCCGTGACAGGAACGAATAAGCAGTTTTAAACGTTCTCGAGATCAAAATACGATCTCAAAAAATTCAAGGACAGTTTTCGATCAAGATACAAAAGATTCTCAATTTGAAAATTTCGGTCTCAATTGGTTCTAACTGTAAAATATTACTTAAATACAGAAAACTTAACATAAGTCTCCTTTTTAACACATAAAGAAATCCCTTTTGATATACAAGAGCATTTTTCATTCAGCATAAAGAGGCATGAGAATACACTCGAAACTTACAGACTTGATAGAGGGTCATTGGTGAAGAATCCGGAGAAAGGGGGTTAGTTCAAGAAGAATAGAAACGAGGTAGGAACAAACTTGGAACAGATTGGGAACGAAAAAACAAATATTCGGCCAGTCACGTTTTCATAAGTGCGACAACTTTTGGCAATTAGTCCTAATTAACCATTCATTCACTTATATTTACGTGCGAGTTATGAAAATTCAACTTTTTCTGAAAGAAAGTTCTGGAAATCTGCTCTAACAGACCATTTATTCCCTACATGAACGCGAGTCTGGACAGTTAAGTATCTATTTGAGAAAGACGTTTGGGAACATACTCAGGCCATTCATTTCGCTACGTCAGGATAGCCAAATATTTTATGAGGGGAAAGTTTTGAAAATATATTTCCATAGACATTCATTCCTCTATATCAAGTGCGAGTCAGGATATTTAAACATTTCTATGAACAAAACTTTGGAAGTCCGTTCTTATAGACTATTTATCCTCTATATCAAGTGCGATTCAAGACAGTTATTTTTTTAGAATGAGTCAATGCGAGTCGTTTTTTTCTTGATCTCGATCATTGAACGATTCTTGATCAAATGTAGCATTGTAAAGAAATGGTCACAAAAAATTCGTAAACGCTTTTCTTCGAAGGATTTGTATTTCCATCACTGTGCTCAGATTATGGGGATTAAAGTAGCATCCTACATGGGTTTGTGGTATTTCCGTATATAGATTGATGTGGGAATTTATTTTGAGAAGTATAATTTGGACAACTTACTTCCATCTGTATTCAACCTTTTTCTCTTCGGGGGTCTTCTGTTTTTTTGAGATCCTGTCGGATCCCTTCTCGGCTGGACTGCGGCCGGTCGCATCCCGGCCCTGAGGCATTTTTGGAATCTACACGCTCTGCAGGCACATCTGACATATTGGTTGACGTCGCAATTTCCGTCTTTCCGACACACATAAGTCTGAAAAAACAAATTGTACTCATATGTACTTAGAAAATATCTTGTAAACAACAACTTAATGCCTATTGCGCATAAATCCTCATTTTGATTTAGTTTTGACAAAGGTCAATGAGTGAAGTGGCCTAACGGGACTATTTGGATAGTCGTGGGCAATAAACAAGTCTGTGATGTATTCAGCCAATCCTGATCAATGGATACTTCTATTGAATTAAACATGGAAATTGCGAACCCCTTGATCCGACACATTTCGATAAATTTCAGCCAATGAATTTTCAGGATTAGCTACAGAAATCGATACATAAAAATTGGAAAGTCAACAGATTTCATGCAAAGTCTAATCGAAAAATAGTCTCACTAAATGTAACACAAAAGTTTGATATTGCAAATTATAAAGCTCGTTAGTCTACACCATACTGCGTAAATTTTAACCGATAAATATCATCAGATTAGATACGAAAAATGGTGCACAGAAACTGCACGGCTTATCGATTCAACCTCTAACAATTATCCATTGCAAAGCTAATTCTCTATACTATATCCCATCAACGTGACCAACCTGCTTGAATGTGACTGCTCGACGGAAAAAACTGAAAATTCACATGAGAGGAATTTAAAGAAAAGTATAAATGAACTTACGCATTGCAACTTCTGCAACTCAGGGCATTGTAATGCAATCCGTCAGCTTCTGCCCCACAAATTGCGCAAAGCTGTTGTCCGTGACTCTGATTTTGGGAGTTTCCGTTCGGAAGGGCACTCGACGAACCTGGTTGTTGTGAGAGAAGGAAATCGGCGGCAACGTTGGAGAAAGGAGGTTGCATCGCTGGACCCACAAAAGCGCCTGGGGCCAGAGCGAAGCCTTGTCTCATTGAGATCCCGCTTGGCGGATTAGAATAATCTTGGTTCGTTATTATAGATTCTGGCAAATAATATTCATCGAAGGTTTTAGAATTCAATTCTTCTCTTCCACCGGCGAAATTCTGAATTTTGTCGATCAATTCTCCAAAAAACATTTTTCAGAATAAAAAACACGATGAAAAATGGATTTTCGAAGATTCCTTGGACGTGAAAGAGAGACCGCTCTTGATTGAGAGACAAATTGACTAAAGTCAATACAAAGCTTACGAAAGTACACAGTGGGAAGGACAAGCAAAATTTATCAAAACAGGAACAATAACGGCTTTAAAGAATCGAGTCGCAAAAAAACGATAACCGAGTGCTGGAAATTCAGTCAATTAAGTTCCAAAGATCAGAATTAAGCGAGCATACTATACAAAAGTCGTGTATTGATTTTTTGGGGAACTGTCTCGAGACGAATTTCTTAGGAACTTGAATTCCGTAATGAAGGGAAGTACAGAATTCATATTTTCGTTGCGGGAGTCAGGTTTTTTAAATTGCTTTATGAAGATCGGGAAAACTTTGGGAATTGTTCCAAAAATTTAGGGACTTATGTTTCATAGCGAAAGAAAGTACAGAATTCATGCCTTCGCTGTAGGAACCGATTTTTTCGAGTCGTATCATTATAAGTTCTAAATCAATTTCGTTTATATAGTTATCTCGTCTCAGCACAAATTTTCAAAACTTAGAAATTCTAAAATTTGAAGTTCAGACATTGGTTTCAAATTTCAACCGGATTCTATTCGAAAAATCAAAAGTAAACTTTGGCGAAATATGAATGAATGCTAAATATTTCGAGGAAAATATTTTTAATTTCGCAAGAAATTCGAAATTCTTACTTGAAAAAGTAAAAAAACAACTTTAAATACCTTTTAAAATCTGTATTTTGAAGAGAGAGATGGCTTTAATTGAGAAGACAATTTGACAAAAATTTGAAATTAAAAACGGAAGTTCGAGTTTTTGAAACACGGTGATCGTGACGTAAAGATTCGATTTTTCGAACACCTCCAATGTTAACCAATTTCAATCTCAAAGGACATTGCATTTTTATGACCTAAAAATGAGTGTGAAATTAAAGACAAAAAATCTCAATTTCTCCGGAAGAAGTTTTGAAAATTCGTGTTGAGATAATTTCGCAAAAAACCTTGTTTACAAAAAAAATGATTGAGGACAAATAGGTCTCGACAAAAACATGAAATTCGTATCTTTCCGTGTGAATTCTAGAAATTTATGTCAAGACAATTTCTTTTAAAAAGTTCACTTTTTGTTTTTATGGTAAGTATTAAAGTGGATTGACATTGGAAAACTATTTGCAAAATTAAAAAGAATAATTCTGGAAAATTCAAAGATGAACAAATAAAATAGCCTGTTTTTTACTACAACTATTCTCTTGGACCTGAGAACTCAATTGATTAGGTTCACATTACTTAATCTCATCAAATCCACTCCTACCGAAAATCCCATGGGATAAACAACTTGGAGAACGATAAGATTTCTTCATAAAGTCCTATCTACTAGCTTCAAGGCGATTTAAGAGAACAAGTGGTCTCTTCGAGATTTAGAGATCAAGGAAATCAGGACAAAAAATGATAAATTCAACAAGGCCCCCAGAGTAAGGTCAGTGGTCCGTCTCCTCGAAAAACATTCACATCAACAAAAAATTTCCAAGAATTAATTTGTTTAACTAAGTAAAAAGATAAAATTATTTTAAAAAATGTTTAAATCTTGGAATTAATTGAAATAAAAAACCTTAATGTTAAAAAATTCTAAGAATTCATTTTGAGAGAATTTCGTAGAAAATCAATTTCATAATTTTTTATATCTAGAACTCAACAAAAAAACTCTCCTTTTAAATTGAACAAAAAATAAATTTTAAAAATCCAAAACCCTTAAAAGTGCAAAAATCCTTCTCGAGACAGTTTCGGAACAATATCCTTTTTCGATTTTTATTATGTTTGCACAAGCTGGAACCTTTACGTGAAAATCAATAAAACAAAAACGAAAGGTTGATCAAATCCAATCACCCGACAAAGTTCCATAAAATTTGCAGAAATAGATTCGATTTCAAATTCGCACAACTATTGATCGAGTTTAAAACAATGTTCTTTGATGATAAATAAGAATCGAGAAATGGACACCGAAAGTAGCGATAAGATAACGCTTACATCACATGGAACCTAATTCCAGAAATCAGAATTTCGGAGTTCTTAAGATTTTGCTGATTTTTTCTGTGATAATTAGTGTATCTAGAGAACTTAAGGCACTTGGGGTATTTAGTCATGAGGGAGTTCGGTCACAACGATGAGAAAGGGAAAACTGGCTTCTAGTGGAGCAAAAATACTTTCGAAGACTGCAGAATAAAAAATCACTGCGGAAGCCGGACGTGATTGTTTTTGAGATTTTCGTCTTAAGAAGAATTCGAGGTTTTTGATATTTATCTCGGAAGATTTCATAAGATTGCCATTAATATAATTTGCTTCCAAAGATTTCTGAGTTTCGAAAACTTGATGAATTTCGAAAATATTGAAAAGCGTCCTAATTTTGACGATATTACGAAATTCAAAAAAACTCATCTTCGTCAACAAATCTCAAGGCTCGTTTCCGCTTGAAAAAAATTAAAACTACTCAATTTTCATCTTTTGAAGGAAAACCATTAAAACTATAGTTGGAATTCATACAAATTTTCATCAAGAAGAATCAGAGTACAACTAATTTTCAAAGTAAAATTTTATCAGTCAAAAAACTAGCAGTTAAACAAATTTAAAAATAAACAAAATCCTAAAAAACCCAAAAATAAACAAAAATTTTACTAGAAAGATAATAAAAAATTGATAAAAATAGAATTACAAACTTGAGGAGAAAAATAAAATCGGAAAATTAAATAAATCTTGCTATAAACAAAGAAACTCAAGTTTAAATATAAAATTTTTGTAAAATCCACGTAATTAAAAACATAAAGTTGAATACATAAAGTTAAATATAAAAATTAAACAAATTTCACCAAAAGTTTCAAAAAAATTATAAAGTAAAATTAGGAATTAGAGTATTCAAAAAATTTACGGGAAAAAAACAAAACAAAATGAAATCACAAGGTCGGGAGATAAAAATAAAGTTGAAGAATAAAATAAACTCCACTAAAAATAAAGAAATTTAAAATTTAAACTAAAAATATATAAACTTATAGAAATAAAAACAGAATAAATGAAATCACAAGGTCGAGGATAAAAAATAAAGTAAACTTTGCTGACAATGGTGAAATGAAATAGCTTTAAAATGGGATTAAGGTTTAAAAATTTACGGAAATAAAAACATAAAGTTAAAGATAAAAATAAAATCGAAAAATGAAACAGATTTTACCAAGACTGGAAAACAGTTGTCATTGATGTATAGAGACAGCCGGCTGACAACAGGGCAAAGAAAAACGAACTGGCCCAAGTCCTGGCAAGGACACACGTTATCGACCAGCTTGTTTCTCTCTTTTTCTCTATTTTTCTCCTTTTCCTGTCGTTTTCTGTCCTGGTCTGTTACGAATGAAGTTTTGATGACGGACGGACCGAATTTCGAAGCAACAACGCCTCAGAAAAATAAAGGAACTAGAACCTTTTCAAAATTCCTGTTGAAAAAATTTTGTAAAAAATTAATTTGATTTTCTATAAAAGCGTAATTTTGAGGAAGTTTCAGGAAAATCCACTCCGAAACTTTTTTCTAAAGGTTCTGGTCTTTTAAAATGTAAAATGTAAAATGTTACGAAATTCTGCGAAATTGAAAAGTTGAATTTTTGAAGATAGCTAGAATAGAAATTCTTTCAAAATTAGCAGGATAATCTGGAATAGAAAACCACTAGAAAATTTCCCGAGTTTTGTTTTCCTGATGGTGAATTTCAAAAGGCAATTGATCCTAAAATGAAAGTACGAAATTTACGTTCGTCCGTACGAGAGATCTGAAAGTTTCTAAAGACTTCAGAAATTTATATTTAAAAAGTTTGCGAAGGTAATTTCCATAATAGTAAAACTTAATTCTTGCAATGAAAATGTGAGAGTCGTGTTTTTCTGCACACGTTCTAGAAACCACTGATATTGTCAGTAATTCATATTAAAACGAATTCCTTAAAAATCAATTTTTGATTTTACGATACTGAATGGTCTTCAGTCCGGGTCGGCAATGTTACATCATCAAATTCAATCAATTTCTACCGACTTCCATCAACTTCCTCCAACCCCTATCAACTTCAATCTCTACCGACTTCCTTTAACAGAACCAGTGTGATAGGATGGCCTCAGGGATGGAATAAAAAATTTTCATTTTTCGCACGTCACAGACTACAGATGCTATGTATAGAAATCAGAACATTTCCAAGATCTACATTTCTATTTCTATTTTTGCTTTTGTTCTTAGGTTAGATTTAAACTTAGATCCTTAATTTCATCATTTAAGTCCAATTTAAATCCTTAGTTTCATTATTTAAGTTGGATTTAAATTTAACTTTAATTATATCTTGGTTTCACTTCGGATTAATTTAAAATTAAAATTGAAATTTTTAGTTTTATCTTTGCGAAAGGTTTGGATACAGAATTACTAATGTTGATCGGAGGATTTGTACTTCCCATATGGACAGGGGTCATAAAAAGACAGACTGGGAAAAATGAAAATTAATTTTGACGTCATAAAAATCAAGGTCAACCCCACGGAATAGACAGATTTCCTCGAAAAATTTAGTACTGGCTTTTGTACAAATACGTTCTTCTAGAATTTCATAGAAATATGGATCCTGAAAGCATAAAATATTCGGAAATTCGTCCCGAGATGATTTTTTAAAAATTATTATTTTCAATCCCTATAATGCAATTAAATAATTTCTGAACTTTTGATCTCCGACTTTTTAACAAAGATCGCAATATCTCTAAGAACGAGTTCGAAAATAAAAATTTTTCTGATTTCGTGTCATTAAAATAAGATTTTCAAAAAACTTGAATTTTTGAGTGAATTTTGAAACAACAGTTTCTTAACTAATTTATGACGGAAAGTGTTTTCCAGCTTTGCAACTTTACAGTAACGAGACAACTTTCCGCATAATTTATAGTTTATTCAAAATCACCAAGACTACAGGCGCCCAAAGAAGTCATTCCAAAACTGTTATTATGGACATTAAATATGACAATTTGGACGAGGTGGTTTCGAGGAGAGCTTTTAAAGACTTCCAAGAAAATGTAGAATCTTTGTTTCGAAACTATATTATTAAAGAGAATGAAAACAAGCGTTTAAAAAAGTCTCAAAACAAACTTTAAAAGATCTTCTAGAGGCTTCCAAAATCTTCGGATCCGAATTTTTGCTTTGAAATTATGAAGAAATGGAAAACAAATATTTGACCGAAATAGTCTCGACACAAATTTGCAAAGATTTTAAGGAACCGTCGAAACTCTCGAACTCCAATTTTCATTTTGAAAACATAACAACAAAAATCAAATATGAAAATTTAGATAAATTGGTCTCAAGAGGAATTTTATAAAAACAAACATGTCAGATATTATTGTCGAAAGTTTTCACGAAATCGACACTAGTGGACTATTAGTACAACTAAGTGCACAGCAAGACCTATGTTTCCTCCCAATTAAATTATAGATCCACATCCAGATAACTCGGGTAAAAGTGCAGATTTGTATCTTCTGCAATGAAACTAGGTGATTCGTAGGTTAAATTGTACAAAGTTAAAAGAGAATAAACTTTGAGCTAGAAAAACACATTTCTCCAAATTAGAGAAAATTAAATTTTGCAAATATTGGAGAAAATTAATTTTGTAGAAATTAAGGAAATTGAAGAAATAAATCCTATAAATATTTTTAAGAAATAGTTTCTTCAAAATAAAGGATATTTATTTTGCAAAAATTGAAGCAGATAAAATTTGCAAAAATGAGAGAATGGATTTCTTTAAAATAAAAGGAAATAAGTTTAAAATTACAGAACATAAACAAAAGATGGAGCTGGATAACTACAAAACAATTGTTGATATTTCAATAGACAATTTTGGCCTCGGCCCGATTTCGGGCAAACAAAACAGAACCCGAAACACCTGAATATTGAGATTCTCGAAAATTGCACGTAGGCGATCGGGCAAAAAGAAAACACCGAAATTTGATGGACAAAACATCGAAATTTGACAGACTGGAAACAAGCCTCGGGATTCCTGTAAGATGATCAAATAAGGACGCTGTGTTGATGTGTGGTGTAGGGATACTTTCCAAATAAAAGAATTTGCGGGCAAAACAAAGATCAAAAACGAATGCTTGTAATTATATTTTTCATTAGAAAAATAATTTTGTAATGAAATTTTGGAGGAATGTTTCGAAAAGAAATTTTGTAATTTTCCTGTTGGAACCAAAACTGATGGAATTTTAGCTTTATAGCTTTGCAAAATTAAAAATAATGTTGAAAAAAGAAAGTACATTTGCGGAAAAATTTTACAATTTTCGGCACGAATTTCTAGAGTTTCCCAGCCAAGGCCATAACTCTCACAATAAAATATTTCTTTGTTCTTATAGGATTTTGAAAACGTATATTAAACTCCGGAAAAAGTAAAAAAGTTCAAAAAAGTACGTGGATAAATTCAGCAATCAACAACATCACGCAAAAAAGTTTAAATTCGCTTCGAGACCAACTTACTATTGCCCTTCTCCCCAAAGTCCATTTTCCTGATGTTCTTCGATCTTGAAATTTTGCCGATTTCGTTTCCCTTTCGAAACTTGCTTGTTCCTCATGTGGAACGAAGGAGAGAACTGGAGACCCTGGGATAACCGTGATCTCAACTACGGACCAGTGAGGTCTCGACAGAAACATGGGTCAGGACTGAGATCAGAATCAACGTCAAGATATGAGCCAAGACCTGAATCAAGACCAGGATTTCGATCAGGATCGGGACCGAGATCAAGACAAGGTACTTTTTTTCGACGCGACTTTATCCCTCCGGATCAAGGGTTCTTCAATGGGCCTGTGTACTCTGGGTACCCGGAGCCTTCTTCAAACAACTTCAGAAATGACCCCGGATGTTACTCGACTAACTCCAGAGGCCGGTGGAACTCCGAATTTAGTCATCAATTTTCGAGGAATTCTCCGACGAGAAGTTTTTCTTCATCAATTTCCTCTCCTTATTCTTTTTCCAATTCATCTCCGCCGCAACCTGAAACAATCACTTTCCTGAATCTGAAAACTGCAACGGAATGTGGAGTCAAATGGCAGATACCAACCAGTTATCAGGGTAGGCCCTCGCTTTTACATATAAATTTATATTTTTTATGTATTAAGTTCAGTTTCCATATATAAATTCCGACTTGGCTTTCAGATCGGCAGGACTGCGAACATTCTCTTCGGCTCTATTATGGCGACCACTTACTAGAGTCAATTGATCTTCGGCCAGAAGAAGAGGAGTTCAGGTTCAAGACAATCCCGGGAATGGAGTACTCAGTTTTCTTAAAAGTTAGAACTCCTGCTGGACGTGTCCTCGCCACCGGAGAGGTCACCATCAAAGCCAGTGAGTCTATTTAAAAGAATTCCCATATGATTTTTATGCAAAAGTTTCGTATACAATCTCTACACAATTTCCATGTGTAGTTTATATACAAAATTATCTTTTCCAGCATTTTCTCTCCAAGAATTGCACAAATTGATGAACAAAGCCATCTTTTTTTGCGAGGAATTGGGGAATCACAAAAGAGCTTTCCGCGTGGTCTACAGATGCAAGCCGAAGTGCTACTGGGATGAAATCCAGGATTCTTGGAAGGGAATGATGTTGAAATATATCAAAGATGAAAACGGACAATCTGCTTGTCCTATTAATGGAGCCTTGTATGGATTGTTTTTCTCAGCTAAGGTTTTGAAGAATGGAGAACTTCCTCCGACAAATCCCTTCGGTGATATCCGGATGAGGATTCCTGCTGAGGATCTCCTTGATCCGACGAAGCACAACATGTACTTTGCTGATTTCTGTAGGTTTTACTTTGAAAATTGTGCTTCTGATTTGAATTTTAAATCTCCTCTTCGCGATTTTTCAGACTGTAATAGGGAAGTCCACTATGTCACTGTTGCTGTCTGTGTAAAGAATTCGAATTCGGATGTCTTCTGTAGAAGGAAATTGATTTATCTCGACCCCAGCAATAATCCCTTCATTACGGCGATCGACAGGACTCGATATTTCGAATTTTTCACTGCTACGGGGGTTTATGTGGAGATTTTTTACACGGAATCTGTCCCTATCAATCTCGGCCATTTCGAAAAAGTGAAGCCTGTAGGAATGGGAACTTCGAGAATTGGCGGACTTCCACATAATAAGCACTGTTCGATTTGCAATTTGTATCCTGTTCCTCCTTTCGAGGAAAATAACAATGATGTCGAGAAAACTAAAGGTGAGGAAAAGTGGAGAAGACTGGACTCAATGGTGGATGAACTTAGGCCGATGGGATTGCCCTGGACGGATTGTGACGATGTTGCTAGAACTCTAGATGATTTGGTGGAAAAAATCTCTGAAGAAAAAAGTACTGTAATTCTTAGAGAAGTTTCTGGAGAGGAAATTACCATAATTTCTGAAAATGGAGATGTCTTTGGAGGATTTGTGAGTGTTTTTTTAGATATTTGTGCTTCAAAGTTTTTTCAGGCTTCATTTAGAAGGGATCAGAGCTTTGGAAAGAAACAAGAAAACTCAACTAGAAATTTTGGATACTCTGTGAAAAGTAAATTGGATTACGGTATGGATAGAATTCAAGAAAAAAATCCAAAAAAAGATTTCAAAGAAAATTGGAGAAATTGGTGAAAATTTGCTGTAAATGTTTTTCTGTAACTCTGTAGTTTTGTAATTTATAATTGTTAAAAGTTAAACTTTCGATGACAAAGTATATGATCGATGTTCAAAGAATAAATTTTCTATCTTGAAGAAGTGAATTTGATAGTTAAAAATGGGTTTCTGACTTCCAGAGAAATGAATCTCCTAATTTTTTTATAATTAATTTTGAATTCCATACTTTTTTTCACTTTTTGCATTGACATTTTTGGAAATGTCGGCGACAGAATTTTTATTTTTTTATTCAGACGGAACTCGAAAAAAAGAACTTCCAAAAGTTTAGGTTTGAAGACTTTTAAAATTCAATTTCTAAAATTAAAAAAATTTTAGTTAAAGAACTTTTGCAAAATTTTGAATCTTTGGATGTTTTTAAAACTTAAAATTCAAGTTTTCGGAAAATTTTAGCTTTAAAAGTTTGTAAACTTCAAAATTTTTGTCTAGAATTTGGGTTTTGTAAATATTTGGATTTAAATTTATGAATTTTCGAAATTACACTCTATATTTATTCTAGAATTTTAAATTTATGAATTTTTAAAATTAAATTTTAGAACTTATAAGTTTCCCCAAAAATTGTCCCTCTACTTTGGTTTCGATGAGTAAAGCTTTTTGAGTGCAATGGTCTTGTTTCATTTACTCGAAAATGTAAGAAATCAACTTAACCTTTGACTCGAAATTGCTTACTTTAATCTTTGACGAAAATTGTTGAAAAGAAATATTGTTGAAAAAGAAAAAATTCATCAAGACAGTTAAATCTGAACTTGTATTGTTAAAATGTCATTTGACTGTGGAGAAACCTCTTGAGAAATTTCTCGAATTTAACTTGATCTTGGTTTTTATCTTTACTTTAAACCTTTATTTATTTTGAAACGTTTAATTTTTAAAATTCTACTTTTTTAAACTTCCACTTATTTTATTTTTTAATTTTTAAAGTGATTAAAATTTTAAAGTTCAGGTTTTTAAACTTGAATTCTTCTGTTTTACTTTTTTAATTTCTAAGTTTTAATTTTCTAAACCTTTTATTTTTTAAACTAGTATGAGATGACGTAGATAAGTGACAATCGTAAGGTGATCAAGTTACGTGTCTGGTTTAGGGTTTGAAAGATGAGATTATTTCCTTCTTCTCCCCTGAGGCAATAATGATAAAAAAGAACAAAGTGATCTACGAGGTCGGGATTTTGGAGAAAGATCTTTGGATTCGTTTTTATATTCACTTCGGAAAATCTTCAGAAAGAGAATCAAGGTGTGGATATCAATCTCGATCAATTTTTTCGTCATCAAAGTCTCGTGGTATCCATCAGGTTTTTTTGATCGAAATTTTACAAGCACTTTGTTGATTATAGAGTCTCGTGGACGTTTCTTTAATCGTCAACATTTCACGAAATTTCAATAATAAACAAATTTTGTGAAATTTTCCGCTAATCATCGATATCTCGGAATTGGAAGAAAAATGTCGAAATCTAGATCTTTAATCGAATATTCTGGAAATCTTTTAAAACTCGTCTCAAGACAATCTCGTTAAAATATTTCTTCAATACGACTTCAAAACAAAGATCCATAAATTCTTAATCTTTTCTAGAAGCCCTTCTCAAAAATATTTCTCTGTAATTTTTATTTTCAATTTCTTCAATAGGGTGACTTTGAAGTAAAAGCCCGGAATCAAGAATCTCAACTTTTTTCAGACATTCTTCTCGAGACCACCTTGTCCGAAACATTACTCATAGTTTTTTATCACATGACTTTTCACCTTTTGAATGTTCTCTGATAATCAAAATATGAACTTATTCCGACCTTACCTAAAATTAGAAAAAATAAAAATATCTTCAGACAGTTTGATGTTTGTTTTTCGAATCAATTTTTAAACAACTCTTGCTTCACGTGTTTTTCTGTTTTTGACCATATGACTGATCATAATGTGTCCAAAAAATTCACTAAAGAAAATTGGTTTAAAAAAGCTCATCAAAGAAATTCATAAAAAATCAGTTTAAAGGAAAATTCTAAAAATAAATTTCTGAAAAAATGAAAACAAAATTCCACGAAAAATGTGATGGAGTCCATCTTCATTTGCCGAATTATATTTTGAGCACTTATTTCCTAAAAAGTTATTTTTGATCGTCATATAATATGGTTAAAAATAACTTTCGAGACAAAAATATGAAACATTCATTTTCTATTTGAGAGTTTTGGAAATATTGGAAACTCATCTCGAGAAACTTTCGCAATAATTTCTTTTTCAGCTTTTGTAGAATCATAGTTGCGCAACATTGCCCAAGCTCGTGAAATTAAAATTTAATGATCTTAATACCATGGAAGATTTGGAGCCAAAAAAACTAATTTAATTCCAAAAATCACCTTTTCTCCTAAAAGGCTCCATTCATAGTTCAATTTTTTTCAATTATTTTTTCGAGAATTTCTGAGATAAGAGAAGTAGTTTCTTTGACAAACTTTTTTCCTTAACTTTCTTTGGAACCTACCATAACCTTTTGAAATGTTGTAAAAAGAATAAAAAAACTTTTTTTAGAAATTTCGGGAATTTGTGTTGAGGAATTCTCCTTTAATTTTATCGTATTTTAATTTATATATTATGACGTGGTTTATATTCTATAAGATTAGGATATTAAAGTTTCACTATACTTGGTCTCGACTGGAAGATCCCCGAAAGTTCACGTCGAGAAAGTTTTTTAAATGCGAGATAAACATTTTTGTTTTTTATAACAGTGCGATTTTAAACCAAAAGCCCAGTATATTTATCCTTCGGACAGCTCGAAAAATGTCCACAAGATGTGACGGATTTTCTCGTTGAATTTAGCAGCTGTTATTTCTCGGGTTTATCATTCTCGAAACAACTGCCGAATTTTAAATTTTTAGATTAAATTTTTATTATTTTTACTTTTTTAAATTTTCGTGAAAATTTAAGCTTTAACTTTTATCTAAAATTTGGTTTTTCTTTGTCCCATTTAGGTTTTAATTTCTATGATCTGATTTCCCGAGTGATCGAAGTTAATCAAAGAACAGTTAGAGTGATTTATAGGAAATATCAGAAATGTCCATTTTGATTCTAGTTTTGGACAGAGATAAGGAAACTTAAATAAGAGCGTGGCGAATTTTCCCAAATTCAGTGTCTACTTTATGACACTATAATGTCTATATAAAACTTCCATTCAATGTGTACTCTGGAATTCTATAATATTTGTGTAGGAATCTTCTTCGGTTTTATTTCATGGCTGTATAATGTCTATGTAAAAACACCCTCGGTTCCTATCTCATAATCCTATAATGTCTGCATAAAAATTCTGTTCTGTTTTTATGATTCTATGATATCTGCATAAAGTTTTTGTGTGTATTTTATGGCGCTGTGACATCTACAAGCCCCAGTTTCTATCTCATTACCCTATACTGTCTACATTAAAAATTATGCTTATCTTCTTGGTTCTATGATATCTACATAGGATTTTTTACGTCTATTTTATAGTTCTGTGACATCTATAAGAGAACTTTGACCCTGTCACCAGCGTTCCCTGGGGTTCGCTTGACGGAAATAACCTCGACGAGTGGGTGAGGATTCATTGTACATTGTTTAAGGCCGTCCAGATAAATTTTATTTTAGTGATTTTATTTTGAGAAATATTTTCTTTTATCTTTGATGAAAATATTTACACCTTGTTTCTCTGTTGATTTCAAAAAAAGATAACTCCAGGAAAACTTGAAAATATAAAATTTAAAGACCTTTGCTTTATGCTTTTATGAATTTAAAAGAATAGTTTAAAATATAAAATTTTAAGAGGTTCGTTTCCTTAATAATTTCGAAAAGTAAATAAAATCTAAAATCTAAAATATGAAATTAGGAAATTTTGGTTCCTCATAGATGTCAAAAAATAGCTCGGATGAGTGGGTGAGAGTTCCTTGCATGGGGTTTGGGAAACTCATGAAGTTTGGGAAAATTTCATGGAGACCAGGTAAAGTATCTTCTTTCATGATAATAAAAATACTTTTTCTTCGGTCTTTGAATTCCAAAAAAGAATTGTAGTAGACGAATAACAAAATGGAAAAAATAAAGTTGAATGTTGAAATTTCGAACAAATATAATTTTTCCTTAAAATTTGTAGAAAAATAAAGCACCAATATTTTTGTAAAAATAGAGGAAATTTTTACATCCTGTTACCGCATGGAAATTCTCAAAAGTCTGGGTTTAAATTTTGTATTTTCCCATAATTTTTACCCCATTTATCAAAGCTACTTCCTCTCACTCTATTTATAAACAAAAGTTCTTTTGTGGAAATGAATAGCCATACTTGTGTCATATTACTTGACAAAATCCCCTAAATCCCAACCTTATTTTTTGGTTTTTAAAAAATTTCAACCTCTCAGCTATTGTTCCAAAATTTTTCTGCAATTCTCTCCATTGATTTTCATTTCACTTTCTGTAAATATTTATCCGTCTCTCTTCCTTCCCACATATTTTCTTGACCAATGTGTTTAGAGGGATTTTTTATGAATACTTTCAGTTTATTGATCTAATTCTGAAGGAGCTTGATCTCATGTGCTTTCCGGTAGAACCCACACATTGTAAATGTTGTTTTCCTTTTTGGTCTCTGCTCCAAGAGGTGGAGTCATAGGTGTTGCTAGAAGTCTTTCCGGAGGGACTAAGAGATTTTTTTTGTAGCTTTTCACAGTTAAAGATGTGAGAATTACTTAAAGATATTTTTTAGCATTTTAAGAGTCATAGGTTTATCTAGAATTCCCCTTAGGGTAACAGGATTTCCTTTTTTGTAAAATTTATGGAAATTACAAATATAGAAGTTTTTTAAGAACACAAATGCAGTTGTTTCGTTTTTCAGTAATTTTCGAAATGTCAAAGAAGCCATAGGTGTAGATTAAACTCCTTTGAGGGGGAATAAGAGGGCTTTTCCTATTTGTGAAATTTTGAAAATTAAAAATAAAAATTTGTTAAAACAATTTTTGAAAATGGTTTTTAAGATTTTCGAGAGTAATGGATATATCTAGAGTTCCTCTTGGAGAAAGTGGAGGGATTTCTGATATTTTTCAGTTTTTTTGCAATTTTGGAGAATTATAAATGTAAATAAAAACCTCAGAAAGTAAATAATTTTTTCTTTGTGGATTTTTCGATTTTTTTTAAATATCAGAAAAAAGAATAAAAATTATTTTTAGGTTCAAAAATTTAAAAAATGAAAAACAATTTTAATCTTAAAATTGGAAAAATTAAAATTATTTTCTCATTCTAAAGTACTCTTTTTTTGTTGGAAATTTTCGAGTTCTGAGGAAACTTGGAGGAGGGGCCATTACCCCCTTGTTCTCTACCCATGGGTGGAGCTGATGCAAAAAGTTTTTCGTCTTCTGATGTCAATTTTTCTAACCAGAACCACATGGAGAGTTGCCAAGTGGCTTTATTTTATTTTTTAGAATTAACTAAATTCGTTTTTTGAAAGCAAAGATATTTTATTTTCTGAATTAAATTAAAAATTGGTTTTTCAAAATTATATTAAAGATTATCTTATTTTTCATTAAATTAAAGGCTTTTTGGAATAAATTAGGAATTTTTTTAGTCGGAAAAAATTATTTTATTCTCTAGTCGATGTAAAATTAATTTAATTCTACTGTTTCTAGTGAAAAGTGATAATTGACGAGTATTTTCGAAAACTCGAGTCTGGAAAAACAGGAAATGAGATCTTCCTGAAGCTTCAAAGTTCACTTGATGCTGTTTAACTTTTCCAAAACCGAAGTAGTATTCATGTATTTAAATATACTGGTTCCTCTCGCCCCCTGTGAGTGTCGAGACTCTTCCTCTTAAGAAATGGGGTTACCCTCCCTCTCTTGACGAGTGAGATTCCTCCTCTTGAGAAGTGAAATCACCTTTACCCCTCTCCTTGGAAAGCAGGACCCCCTCCCCCTTCGAGAGTTGAGACTTCTTCCCCAGATTAATGAGAACCAAGTCGCTCGTTTCGGATTTAATTTAACCATCAGGGGGATTCTTGTTAACTTCTTTCTATTGTGAGATTTCTGTAAAATATTTTAATCAATTTTCTTTTTCGATATTTACGAAGTTTTAAGTTTTAAAGTTTTTTGAAGAATAATTAGTTTTTGAATTTCCAAGAGTAATCAAAATTCAAAGATATCATTTATATCCTATAAACTAAAGTTCAAACTTGACATTCTGTTCTGATGCCAATTTAGTTTTCACTTGTTGGAATTCCATTCCGGTGTCACTTCAACTTGTTTGCTCGCATTCTCTCACAATATTGCCTTGAATTATTTCTTAATGTTCTATTCCAATATCACTTTAGACTTCGTTTCTGGCATTTTGTTCCAGTACCCATTCGATTGTTGTTTTTCGGCATTTTCCTCTTGCACCAACCCGATCTTTAGTTTCTGATGTTCTGCTTCATTATTAACTCAGTTTCCATTTCTCAATATTTCTCTCCAGCATTAATCCAGTTCGTCTTTGAAAAAAAATTTAGACTTTTAAAAATACTTTTTTAAGCTTAAAAAACATCTTTTTCAATTTCTATATATTATTATAAATTAAGTTTTTAAAATTTTACTTGTTTCGTATGTATTGTTGTAGGTGAAAATTTAGAAAGCTCCTTATTTTTGGATTTTAACAACTTTCAAGGAATATTCTTTTCGAGTGTTTTTTTGCAAGTTTTGAGAGATTTTTTTGTTGCGAGATTACTAGCGAGAAAACTTTTCCATTAGCTTTTTTTCCTCCGGCATTTCTTCGGATTCGAAGTCAGCTCAGAAAACTCTTGATGACGTTCTTGCAAATTGGCACAAATCCAAGTTGAACTTTGGTAAAAACTAATGTTAAAAAATGATTCAAATATTATTTAACATTTTTAGAATTAGTATGCTTCGTTGAATTTGGTTTTTGAATCTTTGTGGTTGAAGTATTTCCGTTTTCTTCAATTTTTTTGAGTTTTTGAAAGACGTGACGTGATCCGGAACGAGTCATTTATCTAAATTCGAGGGATTTTAAAAACCTTTTGAACTTTAGGAAGTAATTTTTTCTAAATTTCGAAAAGATTTTCTAAGAACATAAATTGTTCCTCAAAGTTTCAAAATTGTTTTTTTAATTTTTAGAAATATTTTCTTTGACATTTTTGAAAGTAGAGAAAGTACAGAGAATAAAAATGATATCAGTATTCCAGAATCCCGATAAGGAGTTGTTTTTCTTTAAGAAATAGAATTGCGAATGATTTTGAACTTTATTTTTTAAGGAGAATATTCAATTTTCCTTTTGGGAATCAGTTAAACGGATTTTTGCTCTTTAACAGAATTTATTAAATATTTTTAAAAAAGGAAACGAAGCTTTTTGAACTCTTCCTTGGGAAAAAAATAGAAAACTTGTGTTCCGAGAATCGATTTTTAAAATATTTTGAAATCTCTTATTTTGAAATTTATTTTTTCAGACTTTCCAAAACGAGTTCAACTTTAATTATCCTGAACCAATTTCCCTCTCTCGAGGCGATTGTTTTCCAAACTGTCGGCAGCCATAGCTTTCAAGGGCAACCCCCCGGGGACGGCCCCCATTTCCGAAATTCTCCAGACCCCCGGCTTCCTCCCGCCCCCCATGCCCCATACTTTCGAGAGGGCTTTGGGAGCCCTCCTGGGACAGTGTTCCGGGGACGCCCTGGGGTGTCGGTACAACTTCAGGTCTTCAGAAGACGTCAAACAACAGATTGAGACGGATAAAGACGATTCTGACTTTTTGCCAATTAGAGGAAGTGCTGTTTTTGAATTTCCTCCTGGGCAGGTACTTGGGATTCTTTTTTATCCTAATCTAAATTAAATGAAAAACTTTAAAAAAAGAAAAAGGTGTGTTTTTTGTAGATTTTTGAATTCATCTTTCTATTTTAGTTTCCACCGGAGGAATCCAGTTTGGTCGATTTGGGAATTTTCGCTTTGGGACTATTTTCGAAATTTTGAGAATTTTAAATAACTTGTGTCGAAAAGAGTTCATTTTTGACCTTTATATAAACAAAAACATATAGGTCTCAGCGGAAATATGAAGTTCATTTCTTCTGTACGAGAGTTCTGGAAATCTTTGGGAATTCGTTTCGGGATAATTTCTAAAGTAAAGAAGGACTCATTATTATTCAACTGTTTTTTTTGTTAGAAATTCAAAATTTGATATTATTTTTACGTTAAAATTTAACTTTAATTCTTCGCTATCATCTCTATTTAATACACTAAATTCGGCATTTGTGATTCTCAAAGCGAAAAAGTCCCTTAGTTTTAAAATTTAAATTTTCGAAAATTAAAGTTTTTAATAATTCCTCACAACTTTTTAATTTTTTATTTCTAGGTCGGAGATGGAACAGAGTACTGTATGTTGATTGCCAGAAGTCTTTCCCGCAACGGCTCTATCGACGTTCCGGACATCATCGACTCCATCGTTCGCTGGAAGAGATCCGATCCTGTTGGAACTCATAACCCTGTCTTCGACGTTCTGGATCTCGGAACAGAAAATGAGGATCCTAGATTAACGGGGATTTGGCTCGAGAAGAAAATAACCTTATCGGCTTTATTGAAGAACAAAAATTCTCTAAGTAACATGTGCCTTAATTTTGCGACTCCCGTAGCTATTTCTACAGTAAACTCGACTAACGAAAATTTCGTGGTAAGACTGACGAAGCTGACCCAACCTCACCCTGCTGCCCAGGATGCCGTGAGGGTCCTGACTCTCGCTCTGAAGTCTCTGATCCTCTGTCCAGATGTCCAGCTGGCTTACAGTACAGCTGTTTCAAACGCAAAAACAGACTTGATAAGAAGCCATCTTCAAGAAGCGAAGAAAAGAGCTCATCCTCAGACAGAAACAAACCTCGAAGAAGACGAGTTACCCATCCACTATCTGGGTATCACTCTTCAAATTGCCTTCCACCAACTACTTCATGCAGAATCCTTTTCTTCTGGCGTCATAGAAGCCATCTCTCTAGGAGGTGACACGACCAACAACGCCGCTATTACTGGAGCTCTTCTCGGTATGTATTTTCATCTTTGCATTACTTTTCTTCTAGAATCATTAAAATAGTCACTATCCAAATAACTCCTACTCTAAGGATAGCGACTAACCTACTGGACACTTTTATAGGAGACATTTCGGCCAATTTTCATAACACAAAATTATTTTGTCCAATTAAATATTTTATTTCCTCCCAATAATGACTCCTTTTCAGGTGCTCGATTCGGAGTTTCTGGAATCCCTTCTCAATGGAAAGATACCGTAATCCAACCCGAGCTCGACCGCCACAAAGTCTTTCCGGACGTAAAACTAGACGACATGGAAACTCTCGTCAAGAGGCTTCTCCACAAACTTTCTCTTTAGCCATATCTAAAATTCCGAAGCTTACAAAAGTCCTTACATTTCACTTGTTCAATATTTATTCCGAGGGTTTCATTCTACGGGGAAAAAATCGAGTATCATAAACCGTAGATAAATTAGGAAACTGCAAAATCTGCACACGGAAGATCAGTACAAAAACGTGTTGGAGAACATGGTCAATACCTCCAAGGTCTAGATGGTGTAGTAACTTGAACTTTTTTCTGCGTTGGGGTCACTACCGCAACCCTAGTCGGCAACCTTAGATTACGACGCGGTGGTAGAGGAGAATGCACAGGAGAGCCAGTCACGACAGATGACATGGACGGGAATTGAAGTGTCCTAAGAGGAGTCCTTCCATCTACATATTTTGGGGAGGAGGTTTTCGGACCACACTAAAACCAGAATACAACAAAACGATGTGAATCAAAGCAGCTTACAGATCACTTACAGTAGGGGGAATCGTAGGTTCAATAACACTGATCAAACTGGCTTGGGAAGTGTTAAATCTTCTCGTCGACCTCGGGGTTTTCGCGATCGATCCAGGAGTATTACGCACACGATTCAACGCACTTTTACTTGGCGATGGTGTCACTCCAAAGCGAGTTTCCTGAAGCAACTTCGTCTTCCTTTCTTTCTCCTTATTCATCTTCACCATCATCTTCTCTTCCTCATGCACTCTCATCAAATACCTCGCGTACTCGTCAGGAGCCATCTTGCCAGGACCAGCTGTCGGAATGTTCTCGTTCGTCTTGGTGTGTTCACTACAAAGGCTCTCCAGTTCAGCAAGCAGTTTCGGAACCAATGCTTTCACTTGTTTTTCACGTTTCAGATAAGCTTGCAAAGCTCCGCCGCGATTGTTGTACTTTCCTGCATCAGTGTGAGGGTTTTCAAATTCGAGGAACTCTTCCCAAACTTTGAGCCATTCGTTCAACTTGTCATATATCGGTTTCCCTTCGCTGTACTTGAGCTTCCATTGGGCAACTTCGAGCTTCAAACGTTCAAGGTCACTTTGAGTCTGTGTATTTGGATCGAATTGGTTGGGATAGTAGCGTTCTTCCTCGGGAACATGGCACTTGCTCCAGAGATCATTCAACTCCACCATCAGATCGTGATATTCAAACTGGACTTTCGCTAGCCAGGACTCGAACACCTCTTTCGCCTTCTTTTCCAATTGGACGAAGTTGTCCAAAACCTGTTCATCCAAAATAACGGGGTTGTTTTCGTAATCCAGAGATATCATTGTCAAGTCATTGTTTGTGAATTCCGCTTTCCCAATATGACTGACGATCTTCGACAGACCTTGTTGAATTCCCTTGATTTGGCTTAATCGATCTTTGAATGTTCTCTCGGCGTCAACAGCTTGTATACGGAGTTCGGCAATACGAGCAGCGGGTAGAATACGACTGGCGAAGTCGCCAGCATCGGTAATACTGACTCCGATCTTTTCACAAGCAACTTTGGCAGTCTCGAACACTTTCAACTGCTCGACCATCCTCTGTTCCTTCGTCGATTCGAGGGACTTCACTTCCATCTTCAGGAAATTCGCCTGAGGAACAAGACCAGCTGGGATATTTCTCTCATAAGAATCGTCGATCCCCAACTCGCTCCTGAGGGCTTCGGACTTCGCGAGATACTTCGCAATTGTGTTCCGGATGCGAACGACTTGATCGCGTTCAGATGCAACCTGGAAAACTCGGAGTTTACATATAACATTATAAAGAACTTGCCATTTCCTTTAAAAGATTTTTGACATATGTCTCACTATCCTTCAATCGAATGGTCCGCTGCTCTTCCGTCAACGCCATCTCGTCCCAAATCCCGAGGAGTTCATTTTTGGTCGTGTTAATATCCGTAAATAAACTATTTGCCCAGTTGTCGACGGACAACCTTCGCGCCATTACTGATTCTCTTCCTATACTTCTGAAAAACAAAAAGTGAAGAGATATGCAGATTACGCGCGCAAAAACACATCAAGGCCGTTTCGAACGGAGAAGAATTTGAAAACCACAACTCGCGCGGAGGGTATTTTTGGAAAAGTGTGTACGAGTTATATATACTGAATTTATCACAAAAGATATGGGCAGATTATGTGGGTCTCAGGGGTCAAAATTTGCAAAAACCGGCACGCGCGAAGAGTGCATGAAGACACTCAAGGGTATCAGAGAAAACAATGAAAAGCTTCCCCAAAAAGGTTAATAAAGGAGTTGTGTAAACGGAAGTGATTGCAGATGATAAGAATGTTGTTCAGAACTACGGAGATCGAATCTCGCGGAAGAAAAGTAGAAACTCAAAGATATCAGGAAAACATTAAAGATAGTCCAAAAGAGTAGAAGCCAAGTCACACTAAATTGACGATGAATAAGATCAACAGGTAAATTAGAATCTGGAAAGACAAATATTGCAAAAAATAACACGTGAAAAAGATGAAGAAGTCCAATATCGGAGTTACTGAAGAAAGGAAATTTGCATGAAAGTGCCCCTGTAAGGAAGTTCTCACATACCAGGTTAATTATGAATGACATGATTAGATAGTCAAGGATATGAAAAGCCAAAAATTACAGAAATTATCATGCGCGGAAAGAAACAAGGACGCTCGAGGGCATCACAGAAAACGCGTTGAAAGAAAGCGAGCGCGGGCTTCCCTGTCTGTCGCTGGAAGGGGCTCCCAACACGAAAATCGGCAGACACCGTATTTCGGTCGACAGCTCTTTCTTTTTCTCGTTTCCCGTTTCTCGTTATTTCTGTCGTTGATTCCTTGGTTATTTTTACCTTAAATCTTTATCTTTCCATGTAGTTAATGTCCTATTACCTATTTAAGTGCTGTCTGACAAGATTGATCAAAATCCACTTTGATTTGTCCGTGATTTTTATATGATTTTGTGTTTTTCATACAAATCTCCTTTCTGTGAAACACGAATTACTTTGTTCCCATTTTAGTTTTGGTCTTTTATTTCCGTCCTAGTATAGTTGCCACAGCTGCGAGGATTCTAGGGCGTCGTGAATTACCGTGGTTCGATCGGTTTTGGGCTTTCTATCAACTTGTTTTCAGGTAAAATGTCCAACCGTCTGAAGATCAACGACATCCGCGGAAAGAAGCGTGAAGAGCTTCTCAAGACTCTTGAAGAGCAGAAGACTGAACTCGCCAGCCTTCGTGTATGTTTGGGAACTTTCGTGTATAAGGTTTATTGAGATGATGGTTTCAGGTTGCAAAGGTTACTGGTGCTCAGGCTTCCAAGCTGTCCAAGATCCATGTTGTCCGGAAAAACATTGCTCGTGTCTTGACGGTCATGAACCAGCTCCAGAAATTGAACCTCCGCAAGTACTACAAGGTTGGTTCGGTTTTTTAGAAACGCTGCTGAAAACAGACTTTCAGGGAAAGAAGTACCGTCCTGTAGATCTTCGCCCGAAGCTCACTCGTGCTCTTCGCCGCAATCTCACCAAATCTGAGAAAAACAGAAAGACGGCCAAGCAAATTCACCGAGAACAGAAGTTCCCCAAGCGAGTCTATGCCTTGAAAGCTTGAAGATGAACCTGGACTTGTTTTTGTTTTGTTATAAAGGTAATGTATTAACACATTCAGGATAAAGCCTGGGTTTGTTACTTTATTCTTCGTTCATGGGAGTGTTTCTTAGTACAGAGTGAGACCTGTTGGTCTAGTAGTCATGACGGGTTTATTTCTGTCCGGGGGTTTGTGCTTTTGAATCAAGTGGGATATATGGTAGAATTGGAAAAATCGAGTTCTGAAAGTGCGAGAAACGATGGGGATGATAATCAACCCCGGATAGTGGTGGAAGAAGAAGAATATGCTGACTGCTTGGACCAAGACAAACATGACTTTCGGATAATCGATGAACATGGTCAGAGCTAATAGAGTTAGGTACAATAAAATCAAGAAGACAGAAGAAACGAAGGTCTGGAGGATCAACTGATTTTCGATCTTTGTTGTGAAAGATGTCTTGTATTTGCGTTTTCTGGAGTAGAGGACGGAGATTATGATGAGGATGAAGGTGATGATCCCGAAGGCTATATTGGCGACGGAGGAGATGAACATGTTCGAGAATTGGAAGGCTACACATTCACCTTTGATCGCGAAAGGAATGAACCTGCATTTCTTGTTTATCCAGTAATATCCGTTGAGTAGGAAGGGGAATATGATGAGGATGATAGTGATTATGGTAAAAGGAATAGGGGACCAAAACTGAAAAGTGCTTTTATTAGTGTTTGGGATTCTAGATGGTCGAATTCTCCGAGGCATTTGTATTGAATTTTTTGGTCTTTGCGAAAGTGATTTTCCAGGTAAATTGGAGGACGAAAAGTGGAGAATTTTTTGTATTAAATATTTCGGTATTTTTACCAACTTTTGAATGGATCTTCGGAGACAGTAGTGCCGTACATCTGTTCCATCCCAGAATGAGGGTCCAGATCCCCAGTTCGTTTTGAGAGTACCAGTTCGAAATGCAAAGTAAGATGATGAACCAGTCTGCGTAGATCCCAACAGAGACTCCAATGGAGATGAAGGAATTGATTACGGTAACGACCATCCCGATCATTAGCAAAGCGAAGTAAGAAGACCTAATAGGAGAATTCGGGATTCTGAACTCGTGGACAAGAAACACCAGATAGAGAATATTTATGATGATTGACGATCTAACAATGATATTTATGATAGATTCTGTAATCCTGGGGAAATCCATTTTGAAGAATGAATATTAATACTAGAAAAATATTTCTTTAGAGTTGAATAAATATGGAAAATAGTAATTTAATAATAATAAAGAGTGGGAATGATGTTTGAAGGGAGTATTTTCCTGGAGTTGGAAAGTTTTAAAAGTTAAAAGTACAATTGATATTTCTAGAAAAACACTCTTTTAAAAGTCAAAGAAATTAAAAACTCTAAAATATCAATTGCACTTTTAATTTTATAAAAAATGTTCTGAAATTAAAGAAGTGCAAAAAGAAAAATACTCATAAAGTTGCCAAAACATTAATCTTTGACATGTTTGTAATTTGATAATGAAAATAAAGTTTATAGTCCGAAAAATTGTCCAAGTCAGGGAACTTGTTTTTATTTCGAAATTGATCTTACAGGATATTATTTAGAACCCGATGACGAAATCTCTCTTCTAGATTCTAGAAATCCGATATCAAGTCAGGTTTTTTGTAATAATTTTTGGGTATAATAAAGGGAGAATTTTCGAGAAATATCTTCAAAGTTCTAGTAGAGTATAATTGATTTCAATAATTGTAACTATAAAAAAGAATATAATTCGTTTTGAACAAAAACTTATTCATTAGCTCTAGATTTTTGTACTTATCCAATACCTTGGAAGAAAAGGATTTGTCCAAGGAATTGAATGAAAAACAATTTGCCATAATAACTACAATATACTACAATAGAACTACTGCTTGTAGGAATACTGAACGAAAGTTCTCTTCTACACTAGATGACTGTCTCAGACTTCAGATTCTCGTTTCGGAAGTCAATTTAGTGTTTCTGACCTCTGAATTCGCGAACAAGAAACACCAGATAGAGAATATTTATGACGATCGACGACTAACGGTGATAGTTATGGTTAACTCCATAATTGCAAAAACATCCATTTTCTCGAAGATTGAATGAGTTTTATGAAATTTGAAATACAATTAATGTCTTTAAGAAGATGTTTTTTGAAAGTAGAACAAGTGAAAGAGAAAGCTGTTGCACTACCGACGAGATTAATCTTTAGCATTTTATAATCTAATAACCTGAATGAAACATTTGATCTACAAAGTATGAATTTTACTTTTTCCAAGAAATTAAATTTTTATTTTTACAAACATTTGGGAAAATTCCAAGGTTCTTGATAATGATTTTATTCGAAATTTTCGATAGGGGTTTTATTTGACATCAAAGACAAATCGGACTTACAACTGTTAACTTATTTCAGACAAATTTTCCGAAAATTCTAGATGACGTGTGGATTCAAACCATTTTCTTTGAAGTCAAAAGAAAATTTATTCTTCTTCTTCCTCTTCTTCCTCCTCTTCGACTTCCTCTTCTTCATATTCCTCTTCCTCAACAGCTTCTTCTTCGGCAGCTTCCTCGGTAGCTTCTTCGACGACTTCCTCTTCGTGTTCGCTCTTTTCGCTCTTCGCCTTGACAGACATGACATCTTCGTTTTCGCTCTGTTTCGCGGATTCACGCTCCTCGAACTTCTTCTTGAAATGTCCGAAAGGATCGACAGAGGAAGCAGATCCTGGGGGTCTGTTCTCCTCCCACTCTTTTACGGCGGTTTCGTACTCCTCGATCCATTCTTTCTTCCAGCCAGCCTTCGTGAGGGTGTTTCTCGGAGTTCCGAATCCTGTCATTCCTCTTTGGGACGCAAGTTTGTTCGTTCCGGATTGAAGAGGAACAATTCCTTCGGATTTCTGCTTCAGTTCTTCTGAGATGTCCTTTCCTCCCTTCGTGTGAGGAAGGACGTCACGCACCTTCAAGAAACCTCCAGTTCCGCTCTGAGTCGCGAATTTGTTTTGACCAGAGTACCATGGGGTGTATTCGGTTCCTCGACGAAGGTTGTCTTCGCTGAAAAATAAAGCATTAAAATTTGTCTTGTGATAGAAAAATGGAATTTCAAAATTATTTCTGATATGGAAGCTTGTAATTACAGTAATATATAAATTTTCAAAAACTCACGAGAATCCCAATCCTTCGATTTCGGTGGTGGCTTGTCTCATGGCTCCAACTCCAGGAGGGGCTTTCATGCCGAGTTGGGAAGCGAAGATGTTAGTACCGTATTGGTAGCACAACAATCCATGAGTTCTTCTGTCATTAGGGAGTCTTCCTCGGATGTTGGGAACTTGGTTACGGTGAGATCCCATGGTGACTTCTCCAGATTGAGTGGCGAAACCGAAATCACCAGCTTGTTTTGGCAGAATCTTTTCGCCTTCTTTGTCAAGGACGGTTTCCCATTCCTTTTTGTAAGCAACTTTAGGGACTTGCATCCTGTTGGCTCCAATAGGGGTCTGTCCGGCCTGGGAAGCATATTGGTTGCTTCCGCATTGGGGTCTCAGGACCTCCTCGGATTTGCGGTTAGGCTCGATGTATCCAAGTTGCTTATCCTTGACGATGTTCCATCGAGGCATACCTGGGGCGGTCATCCCCTTTTGGGTCTCGAAGCGATTCGTGGCGGCTTGCATGGAGAGGAACGTCTCGCCACCTCTCAACTTCTCCAAGGTCCATTTTGGACGACGGGGTTCGTCACTAGTTTCGTAATCCTGAAAACCAATTTTTCAAATATTACTGTAATCATAGTAAAAAAATATCGCTGTAATTGTAGAAAGAAGATTCCTGTAATTTTGAAAAGTAAATATAAATACTATAAATTCGAAATTAATTAATTAATATAACTGTGAATAGTCCACTCTCTGAAATTGCCAAATAATACTTATTCTATAAAGTGGATTCATTAGTTTAGAAATTTTCAGATTTTTGAAATCAGTTTTTGATTTTTTATTAATAAAAGTTGCTCCATACATTTACTTTTAACTTAAAAGATTAACAGTTCAACGACCTTTCCATCAACGGAATTTTGGAATTTTTCAATTTCTCAATTTTTGGAATTAAAAATCTCGTTTAATATTACTAAATTCCTACATATTCATCTGATAATAACTAAATTTTGAAACAACTTACCGTCATGATCACTCGTCACTTGTCGGAACAAACTGTAAAAAAGAGCTTCGACTTTCTGAGTTTTGTTGATGCTTCCTCACAGAACAAAGAGAGATATTCTTCTCCATTATGTGGGTGTATCTTCATCGAGAAAGTTCACCGCCTCCTGTAGACCCCGGATATACCCTCCACGCGGAAGGAAAAGCTGTCAACAGTTAGGACAGTTTTTCCCTTCTCCGGCCTACGCAACAAGAGCTTTGCAAATAAAAAATAAAAAAACTTGGCTTAGGTAAATCCCCTGGATTTTCTTACTGTTACACCGCGAACTCGAGAGTTGGATTTTTCGACGGGAAAAACGTGGAATATTAATTAATTTCGAAATTGAAACAATTGGAGCAAATAAAAATGGAAATTAAAAAATAAGAATGTTTCATTTTTTCACTTGGATTAATATACGTCACTTTCTTTTTCAACTTTTAAAGTTCTGGAAATTGCTTTTCGAATTATATCTAGACGAATAGTGATATTAAGAGGCAAGACAGAAACCCCTCATTTGTACAAGTTTGCTGTGGGAATTAAATTTAGACCACTGGTAATAGTGGTAAATTTAGTGTTAAAGTTTTATGAATTAACCTAGAAGTAAAATTTAAATTGATAGCGATGATAAAAAGTATTGTAATATTTCTTCAATTGTATTAATTAATTTTTAGATTATTTTGTCAAAAATAAATAATATTATTATTAATAAAGGTGCTATGGAAGATAAGTTTGTCTGAAAAACTGAAACCAAAGACATTTGAAGTGCTTAATTCCCAAAATTCCAAGAATAGTGGTTTCAAGTTTTCATACTGGGGCATAGAAAAATTTTAAAACATTTATTTCTTGCAGGGGAATTGAATTTTTATTGACTAAAAAATAAAACTAATTTCAGAATGTAAGTAGATTTTTTCTAAGTACTGTAAATATTTAATCGTCTCTTATTGATTGGAAAACCGGAGAAAATAAGTTTTCTATCAACATTAGATCTTTTTCTTTGAATAATTGTAATTGAGGGAGATTTTTATTAACTAAAATATGTATTAATGATAGATATTCAAGATTTAAGTGGGTTTTTTATTACTGTAGATTAAAAAAGTGTTTGATTTTTTATCGATCGGAAAACCGGTAAAAATAAGTTTTCTCTAATGTTGGATCTTTTTCTCTGAATAGCTGCAACTGGAAGAAGTAGCTCAGACGGATAACCTCAAGCCGGGGAAGTCGTCCGGAGTTTCACTTGAGCAAATAAGAAAATCATTGTTTATCCTCCGGGACCATCTCGTAAAATTCTGCATCTTCAAAGCTCGGTTTTTTCTTTTTACAAAAAAATAAATCTGGAAATGTGACAGAGTGATTTTTGTTGTATTATTTCGGAAACTAAATAATCTTTAACAAAAATTCTTACTGTATTGAAAAATAAAAAAATTTTAAAAAAATGTTTATCATATTATTTGAGCAGTTTATTTTCAAAGAAGATAAGAAATTTCAAATTGTTATTTAGAAAATATATTGTAGATTATTCTAAACAACAATGGTTCATTTTAAAAAGTACGAAATAAAGTAGTAGCAGATGTTCTAAAAAGCATAAATATAATATCAAAGAACAGAATGTCGGAAGTTTTAGAATGTTTTTACTTTGGAAAATCGGAACAGTTCGTCATCAAGGAAAAATTTACGAGATAAATTTGGGCAATTATAAATTTTCTTCTATTTTTGAAATATTTTTATCTTTTTAATAACCTCCTTACATTCTTTTTAATTTCTCTTTAAAATTGAACACGAAAATATTTATTTCCGGTTTTAAACCATCTTGTAAATCCCAGTAATTTCTGGAAATTGGTATTTCCAAATACCTTCAGCTCATTCCTGATTGGCGTTGTCATGAGTGTATTCCAGTCGAGAAACCATCTTCTCTTAAGATAAAGTATAGGGACCAGGATGGTGTATAGGGTACAAGGGTGGGGGCGGTTGCAGGAGATTGGGTACTTAATGTTCGATTTATTCAGTTAACAGCCACTTTATCAAATTACTGAATCATAATTTTATTTCCAACCAACATTTCAAAATTCTAGGAACCCAATGTTGAACTCTTCGTCATGAGCTTATATTAACGTAGTTAAAGTTTCTTCATGTTTTATGAGCTTGTGTAATGTCTCTCACTTTACACGAAGCTGAAAACGACAGTTAATGGATTTTTTTATAGTGAAATTATACTTCATGTTATTCTATAAAAGTTAAGAAGCAAGACTAACCCAAAATTGTCTTAATGTGAATTTCTGGTTTTCTCAGAAAACTAAAACTTCCGACTTTCATTGGTTACAAAAATTTCCACTTGATCGAGGAATTGCGATTAGCAAAATAATAATTGTATAATTCTTTAGAAAAATCAAATTATCTCAGTCTGATTTCCATCGAGCAAAGTTAGACCCAAATTCATAAATATAACGTAGAAATTCAATAAAGAAATCAGATTAGTTCCCGAATAACAAGAACGTGGTTAACGCATTTATTAATTGTATTTTAAACGGATATTTGTCATTCTAAATTTAGCTCCCAAACAATACAAAATCCCTTACCCCTATTGTGTACCCCTAATCATTTTACCTCTACACAGGGGGATCTTGAGGATTAACTAGATCTCAAGACTAAGTTGATAGTTTTCCATCAAAAATATTATCCTGGGATATTTATAAGTGACCCCTAGACTTTCGACATAACACACATGTTATATGTGGAAAGTAATACATTAAGTCTTGTGTATCAGATATATTATTTTCAATTCTTCCGATATATTAATACAATACGTCAACTGTTGTTTTCAATGTTTTCAATTAACAAGATCCGTTTTAATTCATTGATACATTATACAATATGCATCGGCTTGTGTACATGCACATCGTAATCTTTGGGATCTTATATTGCTCAAAATTTTCTTCGCGAAGAGTACTTATAGGACAGATTCGGTTTCAACGTCCTCAGAAGCACTTATTAAATAATAATTTTCCGTGTCAAAGACCTCATCTTTTCCTTATAGGAATTCTTTATTTAAAAAGAGCTCTTTTGTAAAAATCTTTCAATATCTTTTTGAAACTAACTGAATCGAGAATTATTTTGATAATTTTACAGATAATTTCTTGAAATTTGTTTAAAAAACTGGAATTCACAAATTTCCGAACTTTAATTTTTAAAACATTGTTCTCGGGTTTCTTAGTTTACTTTTCCATATTCGAGAGGTCTTAAGTTTATTTCGTAATTTTTCGAAACTGTCTATGTACAAAAAGTAATAAAATTAGTTTTTGACGACTACATTCGATTAATTTTATTTTTATCTAATTAAAACACAACTTTATCTCTCACAAATTTCCGAAGGCGAGTTCGGAAGGCGGAGCTCTATTCTCGAAACCTTAAAAGAGAGAAAATATGGTACCTATTATTTCAGAAAATTTGAGGAACTTCCTCGGTTTGTACAGTATACCATGTTGAGTCGTTCTTGGTTCACCGTATTTTGTAAGTTTTAAATTTTTTTATGAGTTAGGGTACTGTAGAAGCAGATACAGTGAAACCGTATTTAATTAACTTTGTTTTAGTGGTCCTGGTTTGCTCATTGCCAGTATTTTCTATCCGCGGAGCCTTGTTCCGATCAGGCAGGTCCTTGGGGTCCAGACCTACGAACGAGGAAATCAACCATATTCTGGAAGTCCTGAGCACAGAAGCCAGAAGAGTAAGTGTTATTTCTTAGACAAACTTCAAAACATTTACTACTCTGGAAAATTTAATTCTGAGTATAGTGACTGGAAAAACCAATTTTGACTAGGTTTGAGTGTGATCTAAGGTTACGTCCTTTGGTCGAGCATAGTATTTAGTTTAGTCACTATTCATACATTTTTGAGTGTCTAGTTTAGTCATTATTTATCTATTCTCAAGATATCACTGGAAAAGTAAAACGTAATTCTCGTCACTTTTATTTTTTAGATTATCGGATAATAAGTTGGTTCCTACATAATATCAACATTTCTTTATTTTTTTCGTTTATAAAATTTAATTTAATTTTGGATCTGTTTTCCATCGTCTCAAGCAAAAATGAAATTAGTTACCTTAGCTCCTGACAGTAGACCAGTAAAGAAATTAACTTCTATTTCTTGGTACTGGTTAATTTTATTTCGTCAATTGACATAATTCTCGATCTTATTTCAAAAGCAAGAATTCAAGTATTTTTTTCTCAAAAAAAATTCAAAAGTTTTTTTGAAAAAAAGGTTGAAATTTTTTTCTTGAAAAGGAAGTTATTTTATGGACTGTATTTCAGAGTAGCATCGAGGACTTTAACCCAGAGATGGCTGTGGCTGCTGTCTTCCCTTCCGAAGACAACCTGAACCTCGTCCATCGCCTCAGAGCTTTGATCGCGAAATCCGCTCGGGAAAGCGAAAAATGAATCTCCAATAAAGCTTAGTCTGACTTCGAAAAAACATCTCTGTTGTCCTGTATTAATCCAAAAACAAAAGAATCCAATTTTCAATCGTCAAAAATAAAATCATTGTAATCAGTGATATCTAGTCCTATATGTCTCAGCCCGTGTCCCTCTTTTTTCCAAATTTCAGAAGCAGGTCGAACTCCGAGCTCAACGAATTTTTCGATGAGGTTTTTGTCCCGACCGTGGTCCATCTTCTGGTAAAATTGGCAAGCAGAAATATGAGTTATCATTGTGCTGTTTGCTTTGACATTTGGGACAAGGTCCATGACATCAGGAAGGTTCGAAAAAGATCGAAACTGAAAAAAATAATTCTTTTTGTGAAATTATTAATATTGATCCTAAAATTAAAAGTAAAAACAAACCTTTCCGGCCACTTCCCATTTCCCTTTTCCTGTTCTTTTCCAAATCAAGGAAATCATCGACCTGGACTTGATTAGTGCCTTGATAAAGTCGTTCAAAGTTGAATTCAGACTGCATAGTGTCCTGATAGTCACTGTATCCAAGTAGGGAAGCAACAACCTCAAAACATGGGGTTCTCGGAAATCCCCAAAAATCGAATCTTTCTTCTCTGGATTTTTTTCTTCGGTGGTTTTTTGTCTCGAAAAAGAAGGTTCGAATAAGAATTGTTGCATTTTATCTTCGAATCTTATCCTTCCTCCGATTCTCGGGATTAACTGATTTATGAAGAAATCACATCCTTCCGGAGCCGCAGGACATCTTTTCACGATGTTCCCGTCGACTTGTTGAAGAACGACATTATGGTAATCCATGTGGTTTTTTATCTCATCCCTCCTCATGGTTTCTGTACAAGTAAAAGTATGCATTTCCCTGGTCCATCTGTACTGGAAAGCTTTTCGATGGAAATCCGGCATCCTGGCTTCAGACAGTTTCACGAAGAGATTTCTTTTCTTGTAAAATTCAGGAACAACTAAACCCAGAATTTCATCTAGATCTCTTTTAGCGGATTTTTCTTCTTTTTTAGAATTTGATCCTGTGAGATTCCCCAAAACATGCAGGTGCTGCATTCCTGGTTCTAATTTGCAAATGTAACAATCGGCAAAAGGTTGTTTCGTCTTGATCCTCTTTTGTTCATCTTGGAAAATTTCTTCGTCGCTGGAATCCACATCGTTGAAAACGGTACTTTCGTCGTAGAACCTCAAAGGAAGGACCGGGTTCGCTGGGGTACAGGCTGTTCTTTGTCGAACTCGGGTTGGTCTTGCTGTTCTATAGGATTTCATTATTTCTCTCTAAAACAAAAAGTTAAGATTAGAAATAAAGATCACAAATTTGAACGCACTTGATCCATCAAAGCAGCGAAAACATCAAGTTCTCCTTCCTCGATTTCCTTGAGTTCTCCAGGAAGCATCTGTTTTTTGAAGCCTCTGGCAACTTGCTTCATCCTCCTTTTGGCCTGTTTTCCGACGGCTTCTCTGTTCCATTGGAGGTTGCAGACGACGAGGGAGGCTCCGCAAGTAGCCAAATGGGATCCTAGGTGATCTCGTCGAACCTTTTCTGGACATCCGTAAGCGGCATTCAGACAAGGAAGCCAGGTCTGAGAAAATTTTAAAATTATTGCTTACTACAAAGTATTTATAACTTTACTAATCTCCTTGTCTATGGAAAGTGAGTTTAAGATTTTAGAAAATTATTATTGATTATAAGAGATTATGACATTTTCCCGAATATCCTAGCTTATGAAGAAATGGAAATTCAACTAATCACTCACCATCGGACAGATCTCGTTGTGATCCTCGGATTTGCACTCGTGAAACCTCGCCCAACATTTATCGCACTTTTTAACTTTGCAATTTGCATCTTGACAGTTCAGATTAAAACAAAAGACACAGTGCTCATGGCCAGGAAATTCATTGCGGATTTCATCAACACTTAGATGAACTAAATTTTCGTTGATCCAATCATCGTCGTCGTAATTGAAATACTCAAAAACCCAGTTTTCATTATTTAAGTGATAAATTAAAACTTACATTGTTCATAGAAATAAAGAAAATCGTTGAGGATTTCGACGAGGACAAGGGGCGATCGATTTGAAGCAGGTTAAACAGCTCGACCAGCTGCCCCGACCCGCACTGGACTCATGTGGCGCGCACTTGGTGTTTTGTCCTTTGTTGCCAAACAGATATATCCCTTTATCCTCTGTATCCTTGCAGATTCTTGACTTCTGGAAGTTTATTTCACTTCTCTTTAGCTTTTTTTAAACAGATCTTCGCACTCAATGAAGTATCCCAGTTCTCAGTGGTTCTTTTTGAGCGCACACTTGGTGTTTTGTCCTTTGTTGCCAAATGGACATGCTCTTTTTTAATTTCCTCATTTCCAAAGGTTTCAGAATTTTGGAAATTTTTCTTACCTTTTCCTTTGTTGTTTTTTACTAATTTCATTATAATTAATCATTACTGACTTTCTTTAATCGTTATTTTGGCATTTTGTTTTTTTCCGCCAATGTGAATTTGTTTTTTTCTTTCTTTTTCGTTTTCAATGTTTTCAGAATATTTGAATTTCGAAATTTTCCAGATTTTCCTTCCACTATTTTCCATCACATCTTTCGTGATTCTTCCAATTCTGCAAATATCCGACAGATTATGAGAGTTACTCTTTTGAGAAGATAATTTTCGAAGTTTTATTAATTTTCTACGTTTGAAATTTCGAAAATGCCTGCAGTCACCGTTCCTTTTACGACGTAAGTTCGAATTCTTTTTTTATTTCTTTATTTTCGGTGACTTTCAGAAGAGAATGGATCACTGTTCAAAATAGTTTCAAATCGAACGAGAAAGAACTGAAAAAAGCGACTGATATCCTGACCATGTGGAGAGCGAGGACAGGAACCGAGACGTATTTGATTTTCCAAATCACAGAACACTTGTTGACACTTGATAGACTCAATATGACGACGGACAGGAGGAATGAGCTCCAGATGAAGGCTTTGATCAACAACTACTGTACTGTCATTGTCAGGTTGGTTGTTGTATTTTTAATCTTTATAAGATCAGTCTGGTTTTCTAAAGTTAATTTATCCATTCGAAGTTATCGAGTTATCGCCAAAGTTCTTTTGACATTTTTTCTTAACTGGATAAGGTTATAATTGGGTTTGTTTCTAGTTGTTTTCTCTTCAAAAATTATCCAGTTTTCATTAGATTTCTTAATTTCATTTTCTTGAGTCCAGAATATCAGTTCTACCCCCTTAAACTTATTGTTATAATTCTAACAAAAATCTCCTCTTTAGGATTTCGTAAATAACTTTATCTCTTAAGTTATCAAGATATCATTAACTTTTTAAAATAACTTTATCGCCTTAGCGGTATCAAGGTAATCAAAACCGGAATTAATATGAAAAGTGGCGAATTTATTGAAGCCTTTGAGCTCAGCAAACCCGCTGCAGCGAGGGCATCTTCACCGTTACAAAAAGCTCCAGAATCGCAAGTACATCTGATAATCATTTTACTTCCGAAAGTACTTTGTTTGCATTGGGTTTCCTCATAATCATCGCTGCAGCTCTTGTGGACAGTTCGTCGTTCTGAAATTTTATTAAGGGATTTCAACATTTAAATTTGAAGTTTTAATGGGAATTTAAAAAGTTTACGTCAAAAGTTTCGAAACTTTGAATTTTACATTTCCTTACCGTTATCGAGATTAGCAGTTTCCATTTTTACACAGGTGACGCCATGACATTCCCCAACGTTGCAGGTACTGTCGTCGGCCCGACAGTCGTAGCAGGCTATGGAGGATACTGTATCCAGTAATAGAGTAGTAATAATAAGTAAAATAGCGAAAATGGAGTTCTTCATTGGTTTCTTAAAATCTACCCGGATATCTGCGAAGCTATTTCATGATTAATATTTTAAAATCCTCGGAATTCTAAAATTGAAGCATATTAAAATCAAAGAAAACTATATTAAAAATATCTGGAGACGCGAGAGTTATCTGGTTTTGGATCTATTAAAGTTTGTTTTTTTAGTTTTTGGAAATTTTTAGAAATGGACAGTTGACCGAAGTCAGAGACAATTGGAGTCCCGGGACATTGTTAATCCAAGAGAAAAGCATTAAAGAGATTTTTGTCGTGAAAAAGAAGCCGAAAAAATTTTTGATGAGGCTTGAGAAAATCGAGCATGGGAGTAATTTTGACTAAAAAGAAGAAATGCCTTAGGGTTTCATTTCTGCTAAAGAAACTAGAAAAGGGCTCTTGAACGGAAAATCTTGAGGAAGATGAAATTTCTAAAAACTCTTTAGGAGACATATTTTTGGGTTTTCAGGAAAATTCGAGTTTTTGGAATTGTAATTCCGGTATGCCATGCTCTCGAAAATCCGCTTATGTAGTTAGTACCGACGCCTCTGGTTAAAAAGGCAAATGCATCTTTCGGCATTGAACATTGAAAGCCGTTTTAGAATTTTAGAAAAAAGATGATGAAGTCGTATTTGAGTCCCTCTTGTTAGGAGTTCATAATAATTTGATTGGTCGGCGGCAAGTGGAATACGGAAAACGAGTCTGTTAAAGAAGAGTTAGGTTTTCAGAAACTAACAATTTTGAAATAGGGCCAATTTATATTTTTGAATTTGGAAAAGTGAAATGTGTAGAGGAAAACTTTAAAGGAAATTTTTGCGAAGGATAAAAAGCATGTTTTTGACAGATGGAAAATCATAGTATTTTAAAAATCAGAAATAGGCATAAAATTGTCTAGACACGGATTTTGGAAATTATGTAGAAAAGTAAAGAGTCGTTTTTTGCTTCGGGAATGATCTTTGAATTGCACTATTCGAAAAGCTTAAAATGGTTTAGAAATATTATGTGAAATAGAAAGTTATTTTTTTACAAGAATAATTTTTGAAATATACTATTTTAAAAATTAGAGAGTTTCTTTGCACATATTTTTTGAACCTACAATTCCCAGATTTATATTTGTTTCGGAATTTTAGTGGATTTTTAAAGAATTAGTTTTCAGCAAGATATGAACATCACCGAGTTTTAATTTTTTAGTGAAAAGCGAATGAGTAGCAAGTGTCTTAAAGATAAATTTTTCAATGAGATTTTCTTGACACGAATTTCCGGAGAATTCTAAAGTTTTAATTTATGTTTTATTTCAATAATTCTTACTGGACTCGGAATAATTTTAACAGAGGAGGATTTTAGAGTGATCAACTACATCAACGAAATTTGTCAAACTGAAGCTGGCACTTCTTCGATCGCCGGAGCCGTTGGCAGAATGGGAATCCCGAATTGGATTGTGGACGTAAGACATAGTGCAACACACAAGTTGATGCCGAAGTTGGGCATGCTCCAGAAGGCCGCTGCTTATCTTAAAGAATGGATCTGGGTTTCTTTACTTTTGTTTTTTTGAAAAAGAAAGTTTTTTAGGATAATTATTGGAGTAAATCTATCCAAGATGCCATGAGATGGGCAATTCCGAATGCCGTTATAGAGGGACAAAAAAATAAAAAACTAATGGAAAAAAAGAAAAGTGATGGATATGGATTGATAACAGAATACGTTAGATGGAGAAATGAGGATCCCACCTATATTCCACAAAATAAAAAAGAATGGGAATTGGAACCGTTGAATAAAATTGCGGAATTTTTGAAGAAAGAACCAGAGTGAGTTTTTTACAATATAGTAATTGGAATTTTCTACGAATTCTTGAAGCTTCTAGCCTTTCAGAACCCTAGTAAACAGAAATATAGGTTTTATTTTCTGAAGATTTCCCTCAATACGAGTTTTTTAATTTTCTGACTAAAATTGAAAATAATGAAATTTTTATGGTTCTTAAAAATTCCAAAAACCATAAAAATGGACAAATATGAGTGACCATATTTTTAGGAACAATAGTGGTAAAAAAGTTGATTAAACGAGCAATTTCAGTGTGATAAATTCCTTGCTGGCTTCGGATATTTTGCTTCTGAGCGAAGAGAAAATGATGCAATACCAATTTTCGATGGACTTGTCAAGCAACATCTGGGATGTTCCCCAAGCATATCAACTTTATTGGTCTCCATTGATTATTCTTATTCATCGTAATCATTTGTTACTTTCGCTTTTGAAAGAAACGATAGATTTTATGTTGACGGAAAGCGTGACGCCGCATGAAAGAAGGCAACTTTCTGGATGGACGAATCTTTATCTGGGTGTTTTACTGGGTGGAAAACCGAGTGCCTTTACGGATGCTAATAGAGCTGAATGGAGACCGATTGTGAAGTTGATTATTTCGAAAATAGAGTTTTTTAAGAAAGAGACAGCTCTCCAAGTTATAAGAGAATCGAAAATCTTTGATGAACAGAAAATTAAGAAATTGGAGTATATTATTGGATTGAAGATTGGAAACAATTCTGTTGGGAAAGTGCAACCTGTTTCTGGAAATGTTCCTTCTCCAGGACCGTCAGAAAGTAGTAAAAATATGAGTTCGTCAACTATCTGTGAGTTTTGCTTGGATATTGGTTAATGTCTGTTTCTTTTGTGCTTAGATGTTAACTAATATTTCTTTGACAATTGAGTATCGATTAATTGGTGATATTTAGCGATGTCCAAGTTCACTGACACGAACGAAGGAATGGAGTTTTCGATCTCGGATACTGACTTCACGAATGTTCCTCTTGGATTGATGCCGGATCAATCTTGTGAATCTCTGTATTTGATTATCGAGTGAGAAGAATGTTTGATTTTTTGTTGATTTTGAATAAAGTTTTATTATTTATCTTTATTTAAATTAATTGGTTTTAGAACCATATAAATGTTTTTAAGTTTTATTTTGACTTTAATTTTTGCTTTTTGAAAGAGATGGCTGAGTCTCCAGATGGAAAGTCAAAAAAAGAAGATTCGAAAATTTCAAACTTGAATGAAACTCTAAGAAATTTCGAATTAGTAAGTTTTTTACTTTTTAATTTCATTTTTATATTTTTTCCAGAATGATCCGAACAAAACCGTCCTTCTTCAAGCTCCCGATGGAACGGCCAGATTATTTTTGAACACTGACGAACTTCCGAATTATTTTTCTGATGGAGAAAGTTTTGAAGATTTAAGGATCGAAAACCCTAAGAAAATTAGTTTTGAATTGCAATTTAGACTTCATAAAGATAGTGTTATGGTGGGTTTTTGAGAATGTTGATAGAGAAATAGTTTGGATTCTAGGCTTTTTCTCGTGTTGGAGAGACCTTGGCTCCGGCGATTCCAGCAATTACTTATCATTCTCATGTTTGGTGGTTTTGGACTTATGAATTGGGATTGAAAGACGAAGATGGAGGTGAGTGTTAATATTAATGTTAAGAGTAATCTCGATTTTAATATTTATACTGACATTTACATGGATTAATTGATTTCTTTAGTTCTTAAAGCGATATTTACTTTGAATTCAGTTGGTCCTTCGATAAATCCGAATCGAGAATGTCTGCGTGGTTCTATGGGAAGGAATATTCCAATGAATCAAAAAAATCCAAAAATTGAGAACCCAAAATTGAAAATTGGAGGAACAGAATTTCCTCTTTGTACTGTAGTTGGGACCTCTGACATGAAGTTTTTTTTGGATGATTTTATGGAATTAGAGAAACTAAAGAAGCTGTTTGAAGAAAATTTATTTTTGACTATGAATATTATTTTTGAAATTGATCTGGATTATTTTGATGTAGAACATCAAGTCGGATTGAAAATCGAAAAAAATGTGGAAGGAACTCAGAAGGAAAGTCGTCCTAAAGGTGTGGAAGAGATGCTGGAGAAGATTTTGAAAGATGAACGTCCTCCTGGAGCTGATTATGTACTGACTTTTGGAGATAGTAGTAAAAATGATTCAAAAGATGTTTTCATCCATAGAGCAGCTATGGCTTCGAATTCGGCTCTTTTGACTGAAATCATAAGGAATAAATTCAATCCTCCAGGAGATCAAATTTTAGTGCCATCTTCGGAAGACAGAATTATTTTTCCTCATTTAAAATCAGAAGATGTGGAATTTTTCCTGACGTTCTTTTACACTGGAAAGATTATTCTTCCTCATCATGGAGGATTTGCGAGAGTTGGAAGGGTGTTTTGTATGATCGCTATGAAGCCACAAGTTCTTCAACTTTTTGACCAATGGCAGAAATTGATTGTAGAAAATTTGCTAAAGGTTAGAAAAGTAAGTTGAATATTCAATATTAAAGATTTATTGGAAATAATTCTAAAATTTCTAGACGGGAAATTCCGAAGATATCATAAACGAATCTATCAAAGCCCTCATTGGAATCTACAGTGCTCCTTATGGTGCTCTTCCGGTGGCCAAAAGAGTTGCAGTTTCTCTTCTGGCAGATCAATTTTCAATTCATGAAGCGAAAAAAGTTAATATCATGGAGAAAATCAGGAACAACAAGGAATTTGGAAGCTACAATTTGGAGAAATTTCTCCCCTGTGTGTTTAGAACGAAATCTCTGATTGCAGCTGTGAAGAAACGAGGAATACCTTGAGTAATCTGCACCGTTTTGTCGAAATTGAAAATCAGGATTTGAAATCAAAGTCCGAAACTTTTGTGCAAGAATGTCAATGTGGTGGGAAAAGTAGAAAATTATTTCGAAACAAAATATTTAGAAGAAATTTTTCAAAAATGTTCCGACACGAAAAATCTAGACCTTGATTCAAAAATTTGGTAATCAATTTGGGTAAAACGGAAGATCTTCGCTGTCAAGGTTGGGTATATGGACTTTATTAATTACTTGTTGATTCTCTGGTTTTAATTTTTCGCACTTGTCAAAGATCTTGATGAATAAAAAAATTTATTCGTAATACTTTAGGATAATTTTTACCCATAATTTATTTGATTTTCTTAATACCCGTAGTTTTTCGGTTCGCTGAGATTAGGATTTCTGAATTTTCAGTTTAGGGACTGGGTGGATCTCGGAGAAATTCATCAGAAATGATTACGGTAGATCGGGTACTGTAGGTATCGAATTGAGCATCTACAGTAGAGATGTTCATTTTGTTGCTTTTTTCGGATGAAGTTACTGTCTGAAAAAAATAATTTAAAATCAAGAATTGTATTTTGGAAATTTTTTATAGATTCCAATAAATAATATTATAACCTATGAAAGAAATCTTCGATAACTTCCAGATGGGTTTTAAAATTAATTCTTAAATGTTTCTTAAAATAAAAACTCACGTTTCTTTTCCTGAGCATTATTCTGAAACAAACGCACTTGAAGTAAAAAAATATCACATGGAGGATCAAGAGTAAATTAAATCCGACGATAATCAAAATCGAAGTTATTTTCCCGTCGAGAATAATCGAATAAGTCAAAATCGACTTCAAAACCAAAGTCACCAAAGCTACAGTAACCAGACAACAAATGAAGAGATACGGTATCTGGAGATAAGTTGTTTTTGTTTTCAAGGACCCTAAGGCTACCAGAGCACTCAGTAGCCATATACATTGGACCACCAGCAGAGGCAGTAGGATATGGTATTCGATTATCAGAGTTATGAAACTGCTTATCTCGTTGTACTTCAATACGCCTCCGGAGAGATTTGTTATTGTGAAAATTAATGAATGAGAAAGAAGCAAAATGTCGAAAGAAATGACGAAGATAAATGTTGATTGGACGGAGAGAGCTCCGAAACAGAGGAAATTCTGGCTTGGCCAACAAGGTCTGGAATCCAGAGATCCTGGGGGAGAGGGGTTCATGGGGTCCATTGTCCCCAGGGGAGGCGGATCCCCAATATCGCTCTGACCCATCACCTGAAAATTTGATAAAAATTAAATTTAAAAAATACTTCACGAAAAACCTAGCCAAATAAAATAATTTCTCGTAAAGAAACTAAAATAAAAGTACAATAAATCTCGACTTGAAAACACGTTTTTTAAATTAACAAGAAACCTTGAATTCGTAGTTTTTTAATTATAGATCAATTTAAGTGATTCATGTGTGAAAAAAAGAAAAAATACGTGTTTTAAGTAACCTTGATGTGAACCGAAAGATCAAAAAAAAGTCTACAGTCAAAAGACAAGGGATAAGCACTGGCGAAAATGTTTTTGAATTATTTTAAGTATGTCCATTTTTCATTCAGGAACAGAGGATTTTTCTATGAACTTTTCAGGGTCATATTAGTATGGAAATTGAGAATGAGTTTTTGAAGAAACTGTTTAGAAGCGGATTTTCAAACATTTCCGGATCTCCTGTATGGGAAAATAAATTTTGTATTTCTGTTGCACGAGTTCTTTTTTCGAAACTACACCACTATTAAAACTAAAAATAAATTTAAAAATATTTCTACAAATCTCATATAGGAAAATATAAATTCCGCGTTGTCGTGGTGAGTTATTTTTGATTATAATTTTACGGAATCAAAACACAAATTTTTATGAAATTTGAAAATTAAATTTTACACGATTCTAAAATTTTCATCCAATTCCATAAAATTTTGATTAATCTGAATGATTTTTTAAATAATACATGGCCTAAATTTTTTGCCTCTTAAGCGGCGAGTTGATTTTCTTCAAATAAAACAATAATCAAAGGACATTCATCCGTGACAATTACTTTCGGAAAGTCAAGGTCAAAGCGAGGAACTTGAAATAGAAAAAAAAATCAAGTTTTTATGGATTCTCTAAAAAAATAAAAAATCTATAAAGATCAATGATGGAAAACTATTTTTGGAATGTGTGGAATTAAATTTCAAATATATTTAACATGAATTTCCAAATTTCGTGTTGGAAAAAAATTACGAAATCTTTATCTTTATGGATTTTACAAGGTCATATGCCATACTACATTACTCTAGACTCTTATTGAAAATTAGTTTTATCTCTATGGATGCGTACAAGTTCATATTACACTAATCTAGACCCTTATTATAGGTTTCAAAGTTCTCTCACCGCGACTTTTTGAATTTTTCCAATCAAGATCAAAATTGGAGCTTTTTTATTTCCCAGAAACATTCTCGAGATTCTGAAAAATCTTGAAATTTCATAAATATCTGCAGTTTTATTCAAAAAAAACCAAAAGAGAATTCTCCGAAAGTTTTCCTTTCACCTTTTAGAAATGATTTTTAAAAATAAAAGTTTGATATTAGTCATCAGATTCGAGAAATTCAAAAAATTCGAATTTTAAATCAAATATCCTTTTTCGAAGAAAAAATTCTCTCACATTCATTTTCCTCTTCAATTTCAAGTTGCAGAATCCAGAAATAAAAGAAAAAAGGACTTGAAGAAAGGAAAACTGTTTGTACAAAGCGGAAACGGATTTTTAGGAAATTGTTTTAGCACGAACTTTCGGAACTCCTGTGCAGAAAGAAATTAGTTTTACGTTTTCGTCGTGGGAGTTGTCTACTTTAAATTAGATTATCACAGGAATCGTCTTAACACAAATTTTCAGAATTCCTATGTGGAAAGAAAATTAGTTTCACTTTTTTGTCGTGAAAGTTATTCAAAATTACATTATCATAAAAACCAAAAGTAAATTTTTTAGGAAATTGCTTTAACATGAGTTTCCGAAAACCTTGTACGGAAAAAAATTAATTTTACTTTTATTGTAAGAGACATTTCCTAACTACACTATATTATGGAAATTATCTCGACACGAATTCCTAGAAATTTTCAGAATTTGAGATTTCCGAAAATTTCAGTTGTTCACACTAATTTTTTGATGATTCCAGAAATTTTCAGAGATCCTCACAGAAATTCAACAAAGAATAAAAGGAAAAGAACTCGAAAGAGGAAAAACTGTTTGTAAAAGGGGAAAAAAGCGTGTCATTTCTTAAGCAAGTCCACAAGACAAGTTTTCCTTCGGAAAAAATAAACTAGCCTGACGAAGATGAACGAGAAAATGACAAATTAGTCTCGAAAAAAAGATGATTCAGATCAGTCCAAGACAGTGCACGAAATTTTAAAATCCCATATCACTATGTTAATTATTTCGAAAATATTCTCTATCACTGTATTATGTGCATCGACAGTAGAAACCACAAGAACAGTGACTAATACGGAGAAATTTTGTCTTTCACGAATTAATATTTCCTTAAAGAGATAATATCTATTTTTAGTCACTATCTTTCCTATATGAGGATAGTGACTGGGAAGAAGAGAGCATTTTTTGTAGCTTCCATTTCCTATTTCTTAACAGTCCAGTAAATCATTGCTTCTCTGTTTTTCAAAAAATTCCTTGACGTCAAGAAAGAAAATCCAACCACAGCTTTCCCAGGCAGATGCCAATTTTAAAACCTCTCATGTAAATTAACAGGTCTGTAAACATGGTATTTCTAATTTAAGAAGTTTTTTAGGTGAAGAATGGTGTATTTAATTTATGAAATTTCCGAGTAAAGGGACAGTACTTCTAATTTAAGAGATTTTTCTTTAAGTAAAAGTGAATGCATTATTTTTAAAAATAGATAAAGATTGAACTAAAGAATTTATAAGGAACAATCGAAAAATTATTCTAAAAAAGGATATATTTAGAAAGTTCATCTAAAAAAGGAGAAATTTATTTGGAAAATAAAATTAGGGATTTACTTTTGAAAAATTGTTTTTAAAAAGGTTGTTTCAAAGAATTTTTTTAGAAAAGAGCGATTAAGTGAACTTTATTTAGAAAATAAAATTTAAAAAACGACAAATAAAAATATAAAATCTGAAGAGAAATAAAACTAGAAAGTTATTTTTAAAAAATAAGACGAAAAGATAAAATGAGAAATTTATTTTCGAAAACAAATATGAGTAAAATTTGAGGAAAAATAAAATTATAAATTCATTTTCAAAACAAGTAAAATTACACAACTATTTTAAAAGAAATAAAAAAACTAAAGTTTAAAGAAATGAGATTAAAAAATTCTTTTAAAAAAAGGACAAATAAAGAGTTAAAAATGAAAAAAAAATAAAAAAGGACAAACGTCAGACAAAAAAACTATTTTTTTCAAACAAGACAGATTACTCGTTTTTTGGACAAGTTCGAATTGGATTCGGTGGAAATTGAAATTTAATTTTAAAGGAGAAAATGGACAAAAATTAAAAGACAAACAGAAAGGACAGTGACTACAGGAGTGCTTCTGTTTCTTCTTCCAGTCAATATTTCTCTAAAGTGAGGATAGTAACTGAAAAGTGAGCACTGTTCTTATTGGAAAATTTCGAAAATGGGGAAACAATTTTAAATTATTATCTTGATAATTTACAAAATGAGGATAGTGACTGGAAATGGATACTATCTTTGGTGAAAAAAAGGTGATATTAGGCAGAATAAAAAACTCAATATTATTTCTCTATCTCCTATCCTTATAATTTCTATCATCAAAATAACTAATCAATATAGTAACCAAGGTAAACAACTTCCAAACACCATCAGATATTAACTCTACTTTGAAAAAGATATGGAGAGTGTGCAAAATAACTCCAAAACTTCTTCCCATCACTGTTTTTATGTTCTCTATCATCAAAACAACTGATCAATATAGCAACTAAGGTAAACAATTTCATATCATTTTTGTAACTTATTTTTCTCAGTCATTTTAGGAAATTAATTTATTACTAAAAATTCTATTTTTTCTCGTCTAATTTAGGAGAAACCAGGAAAATTTTATCCTAAAGTTTTGTACAAAAAATTTACCCAAAAAATTTCGTCCAAAGAAGTTTATCCAAGAAACCTATCGGATTTCGAAACTTTTTCGAGACTCGGTAATGACCAGCTTTTCCTTTTAAAAAAGGTCTTGTCATTTTTTCACGTAAAAAAACAAAAAAGAAATTGCTATTCTTTGGAAAAAACACTTTTCTCAGGAGTCGGTAATCCGCTCGAATTTCACAGACATAAACGTCATCTGGTAGATGACACCATGGAAATTGAAAGTGAAAATTTCCATGCAATTGTCTCACCGGGACTTCTGAGAACTCTAAATTCTGTTTTCACTCGATAATGACATAATTCTTCTACAAGTTTACCTTGACACGAATGTTTAGACGTTTTCGGGCTCTTAATTTCAAAAAATTCAACTGGATTCTGAGAAATTTCAGCTTTTAAAGTAAAATCACCGTCTCGTCATGAAATAATTTCATAGTTCCAAAGGAAACGCAATTTTCGCAAATTTCATTCTAAAAAAATAAAAAAGGAGAAAAAAAAGAAAAATGCCGGACATTCTTGACGTCTTTTGTGAAAGAAAGTTCTTTTGACCAACTTCCTCAAAAAGTATCTTTTAAAAAATCGAAAAAAAAGGATAAATTCATTTTACAGTAATTATTGAATTTTCCCACCTGTTTTTGAAGGAAATGAACTTGACGACCAACTTTGGGGACTCGGTTGCCATGGTTCGAGAAAGAAAAAAGTCACTACGGGAACTTTAAAATTACAAAAATTTTCATTTTTAAAAGGTTTATTTTCGAAAACATTTTAATTTTTAAAAAGTTCTAAGTTTAAAAATCCTATTTTTGAAAAGTTGGTTTTTAAACTCTGACAATTACTAAAGTTGTTGAAATCATAAAATCAGTTAAACTATGAGACACACCATAAAGTACAACAATTTCCTGAAAAACATTTCGAAAATAAACTCTAAAAAATAATTCTCCCAGGAATTCGCCTCAATTCTGACCCGAAATATTTATTACTTTAAACACTACCAACTATAACAAAAGGACCCAGAATCTTGAGGAATGCTTCTGGATCAATAGTTAACAAAATTAATAAATAAGATACGTGGTTGTATTAGACTAGGGCCCCTGATATGATCCAAGTTACTCTGTCTTGGCATGTCCAGGTTGTTCTTTAGAGATGGAGAAATCAAATCTGTTGAAGATAATTACGACAAAGAAGAGGACAAAGAAGGCAATGATAGCAATAAGAGGTTCACGAAGGATATTAATCCAGGCAAATTCGTAATAAACAGTGAATGGTTGACTGTGGTATTCGACTGCATTTTCTTTCACGAGGTTGAGTACTGGTCTTCCGACGGTGTCCAAATAAGTGAAATGGAGAGTATCAGCAAGTTGAGTTACTGGATAAGGCTTGACGACTTTGATATTGCTGGAAAAACCAACATTAATTTCAAAAACAATTTTGAAAAAGTATCGAAAATCAACTATTTTTGTCAATATTAACTTTAAAAGCAAAAGCTTACTGGGCAGTTTCTGGAAGGATAATCTGGACCTCGGCCTTCTCAATTACCATATCAGAAGTCAATGGGTGAATCAACGGAACCTTCAAACCATATTTCCCATCAGCTTGGAAGAGGAATTCAGTCGAAGGCACATTGTATCCAAGGACATAGTTCGTTTTCCATCCGCCAAAAAGTGGGAATCTGGGACGCATTTCGACTTCAATACGATCCTTGTATCCACGAACAACAGAGGTGGAGATATTTCCAATTTGATCACGATAGTAGATATCAGAAGCTCCATTTGGAAGAATGGCTTTCAAAGATTTCACAATCGGACTTTTCGTTCTTCTATCGACTTGGTAATCGAGACGCGAAAAAGATCCCTTCAAAACGGCTCCTTTGTGGACGATCTCGACGGAATCCTCAATGGCGATGTTGCCCCAGTGAGAAACCTCGATAACGCGCTTCAACGAAGTGATCACGGTAAACGGAGAATTGTTTTCGTAGTGGATCGTCAGGGGAGTCGTCGTGAAAGGTTTGATGTTCGAAGTGGGACCAACTTGGATTTTTCCAGAGGAATCCTTGCCGGCAGAGTTGGAAAGGAGCTTGCCACCACCGTACTTGATGTTTGTGGTATCTTGGTCGACGGTGTAAGGAGAGACGTAGTTGTTAGTTCCGGTGTAAAGTATGAATCTGAAAAACAAACTTCAGTATTGAGTTTTCATATATGAATAACACCCAGTAAATGTTGTAGAGCTATTTCCATATGGGTAAATGAGGGATATTTTTGAATTTAGAAATTAATCGCGAAAACTTACTGAGTTTCTGCTTGAGTGATCTCCGCCGGATAAGGCTTCAGAATCTGCGTCAAAACGTACTCAATCCGGATTTTGAGCGGAGTACCCTTGGTGGCAGGAGCGGCGAAGTCGACTTTGTAGTAAACGTAATCCTTGTTTCCATCTTGCGGATTAGGGATCTTGTTGACGGTCAACTTTTTGCTGTTCGAATCAGAAGCAACAATATAGGCCAGATGGTTTTCTTCTTCCTTGGTCAGGACATGGAGGAAGGAGTTCAAGTCGGATCCGTCGCTCTTGAATTCGATGTTGAGGACGTGGCGAGCGACCTGAGTGGATATATCGATGGACCGGGTGACGCTCAGAGTCGAACTTCCAACTATTCCCAAAATCGCCGCGAAGAGAAACAAAAAGCTGCAGAACCGCTTACCCATTGTGTAGATCGGAATCTGGAAAATATTAATAAGAAAATTAATTTTAACGGAAAACAAAAAAGTAGGAACTCGCTCTTCAAAAATTTCACTTTCATTTATAAATTCCTACAAAAATCCGCGATAATCATCATTTACCAGAACAAATAGGGGTGGGAGAGGTTGTTGTGAGAAAAAGAAAGAGTAATTGTAAAATTATGTGGAAAGTTGGTGGAATTTAAGTGGAAAATCGGTGAAAATTCAACCAAAAATCGCCGAAAATCAACAGGACGGAAATACCACGTTGCAAACGAGCGAAGAGTCCAGTTGGCCAGGTTTTTCTTTTTCGAAGAGAGCTCGCTGGCAAGAGAGAGGTGCTGGTCGTGAAGGGAAAGTTTGGTCATGAAAGGAAAAGCATGAAAATTTTTGGTTTTTCCAAATTTGAAAATTCTTTCATCTAATTTTTTTCCTTCTTTATTACTTCCAATATTGTAATCTGGTAAAATTCAGCTGTTTGTGAGGTTCAATATATGGCACTGCAATTTTCGGGTTTTGGGAGATTTCTGGAAGTCCTTGTTGGGAAAATTTTATGAAAATTACTTTCTCATTTTTATCTTCGTATATAATGTGATAGTATGATTTTTCTCTCATTAATATCAAGGTCGAATGTTATCTGACACACAATTTGTATCATCATTTTTGGTGGTGAGATCTAAAAGCTCTTGTGTTTGCACATAAGATAATAAAAATGCTTTAAAATCGTTTATTTCAAACTTAAACTTTATAATTTCTTTGTTTATAAATATTTTCGATATACACAAAACAGATACAACAATGTTTAAAGATGTCATTTGAGGCTCCAGATATAGATATTTCTCAGCAGATTCGTTGAAAATATGGACCCACTTTGGCAGAACGAGGATCAACGCTAATTTTTTCGCCGAAATTAACCCAAGAACATCGATCTAATTTAAGATTGCTATTAGAATATCGAAGATCAGGAAGAGGTTCTAATACGAAAAGATCACTAATTTTGGTGAAATGAGAATGAATGTCAGTTTTTCCTTTGTCAGAAAATTTTAAAAGAACATTAAGTTTGTGAAATTATTAGTAAAATATCGAAAGAAAAAACGAGGAATTTAGTACGACAATTTAATTGAATATCCTGGATCGTTTTTGGCGAAACGAAAGTAAACACCAACTTTCACGTTTCGCCAAAGCTGCCAGATATCTTATTGGAAAATGACGTAGATTGCCTGAGCGACATACGATACCACCAATACCCACGAAAATATTGTTACTACGACAAGTCTCTTATAATACCATTCAATAGAACTGTGTGATCCAATGTAATAAGAATCAATAATTGCTGCTATCAGCATCATGACGAAACAAATGGCGTGAAAGATAATCATCTGAAAATTATTTTCTAGAAAAATAATGATTTAAAACAATAAGTCGTTTAAAATTTAAATAAAATTTTTTTACCTTTGCTTTTCCCATACTTTCCAAAATCTCTCTTCCGGCGACTTCCAGAAAAACAACCCCGATAACAGCCATCCATGTCATGAAGAGGGCAATGAAGATGTAAATTTGAGCAGGATATGATCCCCAGTAAAATTGGAAAAAGATGTTTCCATCTTGCCAGATAAAAGAACAAGTAAAAAGGGCAGCTAATCCGACAACCTGGAATTCACAAAGTTAAATAGTATTTATCACATAAGAAATTAATATGTTTTTCAAGAACTTTCAGGAACCTTTCATTTAGTCACTATTCATGGATTTATTTCTTTAACGGAATCAATATTGGGTAGCGTCTTAAAATCGTCAGAAATTATTTATTTTAGTTACTACCGTGACAAGTATATTGGTGATGTAAATCCCAGAGATAATGACTAAAAGATAATTTCTCAGATACTATCCATAAATCTTCTCAAAAAATCCATCTAAAAGTATTTCAAAAAATTCCATAAATATTTTTCTTTTCTACTATAAGTTAATCGCTATTCATTTATCGATTTGCCCAATAAAAAATCATGATTCATCAAGAATTAACATTAATAAATTTTGAAATACTGAAAAAAACAAAAACCAAATTTCAAAATACGAAATTCTCTAAGTTTCTAAAACTATTCAAACTCACAATTTGACCAATGGATATTATTCCATGAATTGTTCGCAGATACTCCGTTCCCATATTCTCCTAAAAACAAACAAATAATTATAAATAAATACTTTCTTCAATCAAAAAAAATAAACAACTATTTCCAAAGATCCAAATCAGCGTTATTTTTTCAGAAAATTGTTCATTCTCCTACAATAAAATCAATGTTTGGACTCCTTTCCTAGGACCGAGAAGCTTTCGAAAGAGAAAGCCAGAGACCAGGTAAACACACTCTGCACGTTTCCACGCAGAAAAATGTGTCATCGATAAGTTTCAATTCCAATTTTTACGGTCCGGGAAGCCATAATCCGTCCCTCCCCTAGCAACAAAAGCAGGTGTAACCTCCAAATAGCTTAATTAAGTCAAATATTTATGGAATATAATCAACAGAACAATACCCATATTAAAAGGGCTTTTCACCGATTAATTATCACCGTCACTGGAGGCATCATCACCGTCTTCGAATCCGTCAAAGGAATCTTCATCGAAGTCATCGTAATCACGGTGTTCACCAGTGTAGTAAATAGTGGCATGAGGGATAACTTGTTCGCGAATAAGAGTGGCGACCTCATAGTCAGTTTCAGCAGCATCTGGAGTCAGGTCGGATTTGAAGAAGTTGAAGAAGCTGGTCTGCTGGACGTGCTTGGTAACGAAACGACTCTGGCCAGTCTTGGCCTTCTTCTGTTTGCGCTTAACCAGCTTGATTGTAGGGTTCTTTCCTTCCTTCCATTCAATGGTGGTCACAGTGCACTTCTCAACAAGAGGTCCGTCGAAGAAGTAAGGGGCTTCGTCGGAAGGGGCGATCTTGTAGAAGTACTTCTTCTCGACCACATTTGGCTCGAAGAATTCGTTAGGGGCAAAAGTGAAGCGCAAGGTGAATCCAAGAGGATCACTGTTGACTATGGCTTCAACATTAAGCAATTTCTCGAGAAGCGGGACATCATGCTCTTCGATCATGTCTTGCGTAGTGGGACAGTTCTGTAGAGCCTTGAGCCAAAAGTTAGGAATTCCTTTGCTTGATGGATCATCTTTGAGATCGTCAATGATTTGCTAAAGCTCCTTTTTAGAACAGTGGGGCAATTATTTAAAACTACCTTCACGGCGTCATCTTGGAGACCGTAAATGAGGGGAGTATCCTTAACTGCATCTTCACCGACCGGGGTTTCACCGGAAATAAGTTTTGCACGCTGGAATGTGACTCTTTCGACTACTTCAAGCAATAGAAACAAACCTTATCATGAAGGATATTAAATCTGTCTTGATACTTGATTTCAAGGGCATGCACTTCACGGAAGAAATCCATCTCAGCCTGAGTGACTTCTTTCTCGAGCTGCTTGGCGGCACGGACGTATAGAGCCTCTTGCTTCGTTAGATGTGTAACATTTTCAGCATAAAGAGGTTCTTCGTGAAAATCACCTCCCAACATGTCAGCTAATTTCGGAAGATTCGCCATGACAAATTCTGGTTACCTGAAAAATCGAACTCGTATGTAAAACTGTGGTCTCCCTCTGGCCTAAAAATCACGAAATTCATATATAAACAACTGTTCTTTGGCCTAAAAATCATGGAAGACGATTATCACGTGCAGAATTACTGAAAACAATGTTCGTCCATGGAAGAAGGGACAGTGTGGTTCATGTAACGGAATCCTGTCCTGGTCCAACAAAGAATCGAGACAATGACGGAAATCCAGAACGCGCGAACAAAACCCGTGTTTTTCCGCATTTCGAAACTGGATGGCGGGCTGCGATGAACTAAAGGCGTTTTGAGAGAGGCTAGAACATGCAGAAGCGAACATCAACGGAACGCCGGCTTGATATTTATGACTCAGGAGGCTGGACATTGGATATTAGACTAATACAAAACAGTATGCTGAAGATTAAAGAAGATTACTAGGACGATCAGGAAGTGAGTGGGGATGAGAAATAGGAGGAAAAAACAGAAGGACTCGTTCGCGCCACAAAAAAATTGAAAGAAAAACGTGAAAATCAGGCAACTTCGCGATGAGACAAAAGTAGACGGGTGATTTTTCTCGCTCAAAAGTACCTCTTGAAATGGCAAAACTGGCGAAGTATGGATTTCCGAATCCCCGACTTTTTAGATTATCTATATATCAATTTCCGTCGAAAACACAATTTATCTTTCGTACAAACTATACCATTCACATGATAATCCAAATATCAAGACGCTCACCTGTGAAAAGTCAAAAAATTAAAAGAACTGAACAATCGAAAAAATGTTTAATTTACGTTTCTAAACAGCCATATCCATCTTGATAATAGGATAGGGATCATAATTTTCGAGAATAATGTTATCGGTATTGAAGTCGTCGATAGAATTCAAATTTTCACCAATGAATTTTATCGTCGGAAAAGGTCTCGCTCGACGATTTGTTTGGATTTTGAGAGCTTCCACGTGATTTTTGTAAATATGGGCATCTCCGAGAGTATGGACGAACTCTCCGGGCTTGAGTCCAGTAATATGAGCAATCATGTGAGTGAGCAAGGAGTAGCTGGCGATGTTGAAGGGCACACCGAGTCCCATGTCTCCCGATCTTTGATAAAGTTGACAAGAAAGCTCTCCATTTTTCGACACATAGAACTGGACAAGAGTGTGACAGGGAGGAAGAGCCATCTGGTCCAAATCTAAAAGAAGAATTACAGAATTAAAATGGAACTTTTTCGAACCTGATGGATTCCAAGCACTGAGGATGATTCTCCGACTGTCCGGATTGTTCTTTATCTGGTCGATGACTTGGGCGAGTTGATCCACGCCCTGGCCGGTGTAATCCTCATCAGGACCATTATATTTTGCTCCGAAACGACGCCACTGAAAAAAAAATTCCACAAAGTTCCTTATCAAAGTCAACCTGGAATCCATAAACGGGACCGAGATCGCCCTCCCTCCTGTCAGTGAAGCCTTGTTTGTCTAAGAACTCTCTGGACCCATTAGCATCCCAGATTTTGACTCCTCTGGCGGAAAGCTTCTTGGCGTCGGTGGATCCAGAAATGAACCAGAGTAACTCTTCCACAATTGCCTTCCAGAACATCTTTTTGGTCGTCAAAAGGGGCATTGCTCCTAAAAGAGTTATATTCATACACAGAATTCAAAGTTAATGTATGGAAAGTTAGGATTAATATATAAAGAGCGAAATTAACACTTTAAAAATAAGAATTTAAGATCTACCGTCTCTCAAGCTGTATCTCGCTTGCATTCCGAATCTGCTGATAGTTCCGGTTCCAGTTCTGTCACTTCTCTCTTCTCCATCACGAAGGATATCCATGATCATCGACAAGTAGTTCTGTTCGTCGGGATTAGGATAGAAAGCTGGCTTCAGAAGATCCGTAGTGCCTTCGATTCCGCAAACAGTAATTGTTCCATCGTCATTCAGCTAAACAAATATTTTCTAATTAATTTTCCTTAGATGACTTACCATTTTAACTAGTCCTCGACGAAGTAATCTCGGAAAAAATCTAAAAACGGAAGCCAGGATAAATTTAAATGTTTCGGATTGAAATTTTTGGCGCGAAACCCTCGAAAGTTTGTCTGATCGTTCGAACCTAGATTATCTTTTGAAAGGAAAGACTGACCAGTGGACAGTTCGTGATTAGACGTACTAGTCAAAGATTAAAAGCAGCATTATTTACATTTCATCATATTAACTATCAATTAAGACATTTATAGCTAATCACACCTATTATTAATTAAAATTTACGTTACTTTCGTTTAACGGAATAAAAAATACAAATTTACAATGAATTACACCAAATGATAGTCAAAAGTACGTTGTTTTTAGTGAATTTTAAGTTTAAAATTCTCCGAGAAAAGCCGTAGCATAGTACTAGGTTCAAGGTCACAAAATTTTCGAAAGATATTGTTTTTGTCAATTTATTTATTTTTTCAAATTCTTTATTTCAAATTTCCAAACTTCAAAGTTATTTCAGTTCCAATTGAGCAATTTTATTACTTTAATCTTATTTAATGAATTTAAAATACAAAATGCCACAAGGTTGTTCAAAGAGCCCGAAGATGGCAGAGATCTTATCGAATTTCTTTTTCTAGTTCCTATCCGTCAAGATGGCCTCCCTTGCAGAGTCCGATCATCTGGAGCATCGACTCGATCGAGTTCACTTCGTGTCTCACTGGGACTTGGACACTCGAATCCAGGGAGTTTGGTCGGGCCGGCTTGGGACCGTGAGATCTACTGAAAATCCAATTTATTTTCTCCGATTATCTTCCATATGACAGTGCCCAAAAATATTTGGAAATTGTCTTTCTCAGTCACTATTCTAACTCTTTTTGTTCTAAGAATAGTAATTAAAAATTCTGAGAATCGCTATACTCAAAATGGGCTTACTTTGGATCACTTTGTTGTAAGAAAGATCCAATCTGCAAGGAGTCGTCGTCGGTAGCGAACATGAACTTTGGTCTCGAAGTAGTTCTTGGGGGCTCTGTGACTTCGATGTGGAAGGAGAACTTGTCTTGCGGAAGAGCTGCTTGAGCAACGAGGAGTCCGTCCTGGACATTCTGGATGAACTCTGATAGTCCTTTGAACAATCCTCCTTCTGTGTGCTTTTTCTTGTCGAAGTTCTCGTCATACATGTCATAATAATCCAAGGCTTCTATGGGTTTCTCAGTCATTTTTGTAGTAGTGGATGGAGTTGTTGACGAACTGAATGTTGAAGATGGTTTAGGGATTGTAACAGCCCTCGGGAAAGAGGGTAATTGGAAAATCGGAGGGAGCTGAGGAGGGATGATGGAGGGTAGGGAATTTTCGATTTTGTTCGATGTTTTCAGATGTTCGAACAGCTGTTGACTTCGTTCCTCTTCGATTTTCATCTGCTGCCTCAAAACTGTGTTGTATTCTTGAGGGAAAACCGGGAATCTTCCTCTTCCCCAGTCCCAAGGTACTTGTCTCCTAGCTCGAATGTCCGATTTTTTCGATGGTTTTTTGAGTTCCAAATCCACGGGACAAATTTGGAGCCACCAACGACGATCTCTGAAAAAACAAATAATGAGAATTATCTTAAGACGAGTTCGAGGAATTCCTGATTTTAGGTTTTGATTCTGGAATTTTTCAAGGAATCCTACTTTAAGTGAAATCTATTTTGAGGATAAAATGGTTTACCCGCTTTCGCTGATTGCTTGCCATCTTCTGATGACCTGGGCGGCGGAACTGAAGGTCGACGGTCTCCTGTGATCGTTCACGAATTTGGTTTCCACGCAATCGTTGTGACGAATTTTCACGGATTCACTCTTGCAACAGAGTAATTGCCAGGAATCAACTTTGGGAGCGACGTTTTCGATCACCTCTATTCCTACAGTGTACTGAAAATATAACTCGTAAATAAGTTCATTTCGGAAGGAAAGTACATAAACGAAAAATCTTAAAAATTTTCTAGATCCCGACTGGATTTCACTATTCAAGAAAGTTCTTTTCGAGACCAGAATAAATTTCGAAAACCAACTTTATTTCATTTTTGGTTCCTGACTGGATCTTTTCAATAAGATCTCTACAACCCACCTGTTCTGACCCACAACTAAGGTACATGTCCCCGTTTTCAGTCGTCGCGGTTTCCGTGGTCGTACAAGTTTCATCAAAAACCTAGAAATCATTTTTTAGTTTTTACAATCCCTTCGTTTTTTAAAATAACCCAGAAATATTACCAATAATTGTCCAGCAAACTTAGAACATCCAAACTTGTAGTATCTTTCTTGTCCGTCGAAAGCAGAGCTGAACCTCGAAAGGTAGAAGCCGTTTGGACACTGGAAAGTTGTCATTCCATGACTTCTGGCTTGGATGATAAAAAAAGTTAAAAGAAGCACAATATCTTTGAGACACATCTGGAAAATTAATTTTTAAATTACTATATTACGGAAGTCAACGTCATGATAGAATTTTCGATAATTATCCCGATAAGGATTTCTAAAATTTCCGTACTGAAACTGGGAATGTTAAGGGTTTATAATGATTTGTTTTCCCGGAATTTGGAAGAAATTAGGAATGTTTAGAATCATAAAAAAGTTTATCTTAGAGAACCCGAAAGAAAAGCAAAAGAAGATAAAAAAGAAAAAGGAAATTAAAAGAAGATAAAAGAAGGATTAAAATTAAAAAAATAAAAATAAAATGGATAAAAGATAAAAAAATAATAGAAATAAATTTCAATCTAGAACAAAAAGATCATGGATAAGAAAGCACAAACTGAAAATAGGATAAGTTTCACTTTTGATTTTCTCCTTCGGTCATTTTTTCTCACAAAACACTCGAGGGATTTTTCGGAAAATCTCGACATTCGAAACTGTTCTCGATCTGTTACAGGAGCTCTCGAAGATCTTTCCAAGGGGTTAATTTAAAAGGATTAATTCATCACGGAAAAGACAATCGAAGCAAACAAGTAAAAACTCCCAAAGAAGTAAATTAAAAATAAAAATTCAAAACAGACTTTAAAGAATAAAATTAGGACAAGGACATCTGCAAACTCGATTTTTTGTTTTGGAAATAAATAAAGTTAAAAAATTTGTTCAACTTAAAAATAGAGAATAAATTTCGGTAATTTTTATTGAAGAATAATAAATCCAATAATTTTAAAGGATTTTTGTGAATCGATCGCCGGACAACGAAAACTGACGGATTTTTGGAGAAAGAAAAGTCGTTGAGTCAGTTTTGACATTTCTAGGTCATCTCCGCCTTTGGCAATTTGTTCATTGAGTCATCATCGGATTTGGTTTCTAACACTTTCTGGATTCAAAGTACACATATACAAAACAAAAACTTTTGAGAAACCATCTCGACACGACTTCTCGGGAATTCCATTTGAGATAGAGAACTTTAAATTCCAATAATTTTCTATGGTTTTAAATTATGTTGTTTAAAAAGGAAAATGGATGTAAAACTTCGAAAGTTATCCCGACAACCTTAGAAGACTCTTGGTGAAATTAAAAATTGTGAAGTTTACGACTGCAGCCTATTTTGGCGAAAAGAAGAACGAACACCTATTCTCGTTTCACCATGAGGATCAAAGAACATCGGATCGAATAAGATTTCGTTCTAGGATCTCTTTTGACAAAAGAAGAGGTTTGATTCATCCTTATTTTCCTAAGGAATAATAAAAAGATTTGAAATTGAATAAGGTTCCGTTCCAGAATCTCTCTCGGCAAAAAGAAAAGGTTCGAATCGGTTCTTTTCCAACTTCACAAGTTCAAAAAGATCATTGACAAAGGGTGCACAGCGCCAAAAAAAGTTCGAATAAATTCGTTGTGCAAAAAGAGAGACATGCCCAGAGATTTTCGAATCAGTTGTTAATCTTCTTTATTCGAAAGTGCAAAAATGAAGCCCAAGACAGGAGTCGAACCTGCAACCGTTTGGGTAGAAACCAAACGCGCTAACCATTGCGCCACTTGGGCGAAGCCACAGGCAAAATCAGTAAATTTTGAGTCTCGAGATTGCCATTCCCCATACTCCTTGATGAAATATAGTCTTCTATGAGAAACGTCCACATTGCTTCTATCAATAACTCTATCCAAACGATAACTTCTTCTTTTCAGCGAACTTCGAAGCTACCACATATAAATGTCGTTGATCAAGTTGTAAATTGATCTTTCTCGAAACTATCTCGAAAGGAATATCTAATCCTTTTATAATGCTCTAGAATTCTGAATCTTTGATGATTCTGGATGTTCTTATTAAATCGTAGAAACCCCTGACATCAGGACAATTAAAAATGAAAGAACTTGAACTCTTTCGAAATTCCAAAGTTGCTGTTATTGAAGGACATCCGTGTTTCATAACCTCAGTGGGTCTCCAACTGGAACAGGAGGAAAACAGATAAACTTTGTCTTTTCTTAATTGCTAATATTTCTGGCACTGCTGTATTTCCAAATTGTGTCTCTTCTTGGTCTACAAAAACATGAAAATTTTAAGTTCGAATAGTTATCGGAGAAAATGCTATCGATATTTTCCTTGCAATGCGCTAGTGTTAATTTCCATGATTAATTTAGAGATAACTTCTAATTCTCGATAAATTTCTATCAATCTAGATGGGCCGTAGTTTTTGATAAATGCTCAGTCACCATAAAATACTTTAGTTCTAAAGAAACTTTCCTCACTGCTCCGGAGACACTCCTTAAATGTCGAAATTTAAAAATCAATTTAAAGATGTGCTGCGAGTCGTGATAGATTCTATTTTCCAAGAGTGTACTGTAAAAATTATTAAGTTTTGAGTTATTTTGCACAGTGTAGTTTTCGATGAATTGCCTAAACCGTTCCACAACCATGTTATTGACCTCGGTAATTTCCTAATCACTCTGAATCTATATATTTCGATAGATTTTTGATCACTTCGAGAACATACTGTAGACATCTACGACCTTGGTCGCTCCAGAGGTTTCTCGCACCCTTTCCACTTCCGAATTTCTCAGATAGTTGCATGTTGTTTTCTTTATCCCAAAGACTTACTCTCACTCTTGCAAAATCAGCCAATTTCTTTCTCCATTCACTTCTGTCACCAAATTGACTCGATTTTTAAAAATGTGATTAGCTGAAATGTTCTCCGTATCCACACATTAGTCTGTTTACTCCGATATATCGGTTGCAACTAAGTTTATACACAAAATCACCAAAACAGGAGAGAAAAATGGGGTTTTCTTTTTCTGGAATTTCCGCACTTTCGACTTTGGCCAGTCAATCTACTCCTGGCCCGGGCCCTGTTTGCTCTCGCAGCGAAAGTCCCTGGCTCGCCCGCTCTCTGCTTTCCCGCGTTTATAGCTCTTCCGATTTTGTAAAAGTCGCACATTCGATTTTCCGCATGTAATTCGTTTTTTTCGCGTTATTGTCGTTTATTACTTTGAGCGTTGAGGATTGCAGACAACGATGCGTTCCGGCAGCCAGGAAAGGAACAGATCCATGTCCCCTCGCCGTCCCCGCGACTATCGGCGATCACCGCCTCGTTTCGAAAGAAGGTAAAGTTTCGATTCAAGTCAATTTCAAAATCGACGCAAGGGTTACAATTGTTAGTGAAGGATTCAATTTCAATCAGGTCGCAAAGATTATGATTGTTAGTGAAGGATTCAATTCCACCCAAGTTCAAGTTTTGCGCAAGTGATTCAAATTGAAGGGTGCTTTTGCGGTTATATGAATATCAATATTGAAAGTGAATGAGAAAGAATAGTTTGTCAAGAAAAGAAAGAGGAAGGAAAATGCGAGGAATTTCTTCTTTCCGCAAACTCCAATGTTAGAGCCCCAATGTTACCCGTTAATGTTTATTAATGCCTTTCAGCCCAATCCGAGATCGTGGATACGACAATGGCAGAGATCGGGAATCCAGGGATCGCCGCGAAAGGGACTACGACAGAAGACCCAGGGATTACGGACGCGACCGCGACTACCGTGACGGAGACCGAGACAGACGGTACAACGGTGGAGACCGCGAGAGGTTCCGTGGTCGTCATCGCGACGGCAGGGACAACCCGAAGCCGAGTAACACCCTCGGTATCTTCGGCATGAGCATGAACACCACCGAACGCGATCTCCGTGAGATCTTCGAACGCTACGGTCGCGTCGAGAGCGTCAAGATCATCATGGATCATGCTTCTTCTCGATCTCGTGGATTTGGCTTCATCACTTTCGAAGATCGCTCCGCGGCTGGCAAGGTGGGTTTGCGTCGGGTTGGTGAATCTGATGGAATGTTTTCAGGCTCGTGAACGTGTCGCAGATCAGGTCATCGACGGAATGAGAGTCCGAGTCGACTTTGCCATCGACCGTCGCCGCACTCCTCCGCTACGCGACCGCAGTCCGATCCGTCACACTCGTTACTCCCGAAGCCCACAGCGCTAAATATGCACTCTCGTATGCGGTTTCGTTTTTATCAATTTATTTTGTTGATGGTCTCTTATTGAATTCTTCACAAAGGTACATTAACTGTCAACCAAGGGGATTTCACAAATGAAGGGCAGCTTGCGGAAACAATCGGTGGGGGACCACTTGCCTCGGTTGAGGGGGTTCATGGCGACACACTGGTTGAATTGTGCGTCGACGGCGGAGACTGGAATGGATCGGTAAATTGGCGAGGGTGGAGGTGGAAGTTAGTGTTTGGGATTTTAAAGGTTTGGGAGTGAGCGAATTTGGAGGGAAGTGGGTGAGGTCTGATTGTATATGAATGTAGACTTACCGGGCACCAACCAATTGGCGTATTTCAACTGAGATTCGTCGAACCAATGCCAGGTGTTGGAATCGCTGTTGATGACAGACCCTCCCAGATAGACGAATTGGCCTTTGAACCTTTCTCTGGCGTGATCGGCAAGGAGATGGTTGTCGAAGCCGTTTCTCACTGCAGCGAGATTTCCTCCTTGAGATTGGCAGTAAGATTGGGCATCAACGAAGCTTTTTTGGGTAGGAATGTACATGAAGCATTTCAGTTCGCGGATGGATTTGTCTGTTCCTTCTGGACATTGCCGGGACATGGGGGCGCAGGAGAGGATGGAGAAAATAGGGAAGAGGAAGAATAAAATCTTGGGCTCAAACATCATGAAGGAGATGGAAATGATGTTAGTTTCCTTCTTTTATACCGGTCGAGATGAAGATTCCAGATATCTGTGTCATCAATCATAATCGGGGAGATCATAATCAATGGAACTTGATTTTTGGTGATTTCAAAACTTTTTGAGTGTACTTTGCTTGTGATTTTAGAACAATATTCGCCGAGGTTATGGAATAAAATAAACAATTGAATCTATTTATATTGAATTCTAGAAATATTACAGAAGTGAAATTTTGTGAAAGTTATATTAGATTTCAAATTACTTTCTAAGCAATTACCGGTGATAAACGACGTTTTGGAATATCGCTTTCTAACGGATTCGTTTCGCCTCCGATTTCTTCCAACCCCATACGAACAAATTATTTCTAAAAATACAAATATTTAATCTAGAAACTTTTTTGAATGAATTACCTCAAAAGCCTCCCATATAAGACTACCCGGAGTGATTAAAGATTCTCCTGGATGACATGAAGCGTCATCGATCTCTTCTTCCACTAGATCTCTACAACATTCTTTAGATAAATTAGGTGAAGTCGTGGAAGAAACAAGGATTCCAATCAGCGCCCGATCGCTCGAGAAACATGGACCTCCAGAGTCACCACCGCCAATCGGTGAATCGGACTTGAATCGTCCTCTATAGTCTGGTTTGTCCGAACTAATTCGTCCAGTTCGATGAGTTATGTGACATCCTTTGTCAGTCCTGTGACTCAAACCAAATCCGACGAACCACTCAAAGTTTCTCGGATACCGAAGTGCGTAAGGATATAAGGAACCAAATATGCCGCTGTCATCCAGTGAACGGATAATAACGAAATCGTGTTCTTCATCCACAACAATCACCTAAAATTCCCGATACAAAAAATATTATAAAAATGAACTCTAAATTATTTACCTTCATCTTGTGACGGATGTTCGGGTCCAAAATTTTACAAATCTCGACAACACTTCTTTCACTTACATTATCCTTGTTGTATACTTGGAGAAACTTATGAGAACGATGCTGGTATGTAACGGCTGATGATGTTGATATTGGCGTAACACACCCTCCATCGATATAGTCAACTGGCTTCAGAGAAGATGAGACATATGGCTTCATTGGATCGCGAAGAGCCGGCTGATCCTTAGGCATAAAAAAGAATAGATCATGAAAGCTCTTTGCTAATCCTTCTGAAAATAGAGTTTAATATATACGGAATCGAGAATGTAAAATCAAGAAATACCATCATTGACGTATAAAAAGGATGGTTGTTCGCCTAAAAAAGAAACTTAATAATGTGTCCACTACTAAATATTTAGAATACCTTCAGTAAATGACGTCGCTGGCCGAGATCGTCGAGCTTCCTTCCATTCGACGAGAAACCTGGTTGAACTGCGATTCCATCCATTAAGTAAAGAAAAAATTTGCTCGTCTTGAACATAGCGACATCTAAATATGCTCGGTATTCTTTAATATATGTGTATTTAAGGAATAAACATAAAAATCTTGAATTTATTTAATAATGAAAATACACTTACGGCACTGAGACAGATCCATGTTGATCATCTATTTGTGAGAGACGGATAGGCATATCTCGCTTGAGCATAAATGCACTTCTAAGCGAGTCAGCATTGACTTTACCATTGTCGACCCAAATCTTCACTTCCACATCATTGCTACTTACAATTATGATCTAAAATATATACTCGATTGAATGAGGGAATTATCATTAATCTTTATGACTGAACTTTAACGAATTTTTATCTAGCAAAAAATAATATTAAACATACCGAATCCATATGAAACTTGTGACGGAAAGCAACAGAAGATCACAGAAGATAACATCAACTTTCTAAATTTTTATAATTATTAAACCCATAGATACAACAAATTTAATTATATGAATTTACAAAGTCTAAATGATCTGGTAGAAATTTTTTTAGAAAATTGGAGCATAATACCAAAAGCAAAAAGACACAGTTTTGAATGTTTATAAATAAAATTAAAACGAAAATTGTTGCTCAGTGAGAAATTTCTGCCGAAAAGACCACTAATGTTTGTACCATTTACAGAAAAAATTAAAATAAAAAATGTAGTATTTTGAGTAGGCAGATTCTGACACAGGTGGGTGGGATGTAAGCTATTGAAAAATAGGTTTAATTTCGGATATTTTAATATGAAATAGTGGGTAAAGTGTGTAAAAAGGTATTTTTTGAGGAGATTGAGGGACCGGATGGGTGTGCTAGAAATGGTAGTTATATACTGCTGTTTCGTTTGTGTAATTTTGGAACAATGCTAATTTTAAGTCATGAAACTCCGCAAAGAAAACAATTAAACTTGTTTGTTTACATAAAATGTCGAGATCATGTTCTTCGTCGAATAAAATTATGAAATTTATGAAAATCGATTCTACATCCCCGTATAATTTCAAACTAATCTTCATCGTGGGAATTTTTAAAAAACCGAAATCTGTCTTGTGTTCATATAAAAACACCTGACTAATCTTCTTCGTCGAGTGAAATCCAGATTGCTGAACCTCCTCAAGATGCGCAAATTCCTGCTTTTTGACGAAGAACAAAGACACACATTGGTGAACATCGGTTTCTGTTCGTCTGTCAAGCCGCTCAGCTGAGTCAGACAGACTGCAGATTTTTCTTTTCTCTGGCTTTCTGGATCACTTTCATTGAATTCATTGTTCCATAAATGTCAAAAAAGCTTGATCGTCACTTTTGACCGATTTTCATATATGGGGTTTCCGAAATCCGTCGACGAATTATTGATTTTCTTGGGATAGTGGTTAGAAGTCATGGATTAGTGCTTTGAGAACCGTAAAAATCGTTAAATTCAGTCGCTGATGTTAATTTTTACTGCACGCGGAACTGACTGAAATAGCGACAGAAAGAAACTGTTTTCGAACGTTTTGGATGTTGTCCAAGATTGCTTTTGTTACAAAAAACCGGCCGGATAATTTCCAGAAACAAATTAGAAATCGTGCTTTTACTGTTATTGCGATTTTGCAGCTGTACAAATTGCCACGATAATGATTAGGAGAGACGGTTTTTGAGCACTATCCAAAATTGTTTTCATCGCGGGAGATAATGATTTTGATAGTATTTAAAACTTCCCATATGATTACTTTTAATCACTATCCTTGATTCCTTGTTTATTGACAATTTCGAAATTTGTTTTTGACCACATCAGAAAACGGTATATTTGTGTCTGAAATCTCGCAGATGTTGTTATTTGATTAGACAGACCAAATGGATTTGAAGTGCGCGAAACTGGTTCGAATTGATTCAGAAATGTTCGAAAATCTTCATCCTCCTGGAGACCGACGTGTTTTTGTGTTTCATTTAAAATTGTCCATCCACTGATTTCTTCGTCCTGATCGCTCTTATCTTCTACGGTGGACTGATAATTTTGAGCCAAACATTCCCTTTTATCGTGATTAGCACTTGATTGTATAGGTGGACATTTGGTCCGTGATATTTTATATGAGTTTGTTCTTTTTAAACAAAATTGATATCCGTGAGTATAGTTTTTCAGATGCCGGTGGCGTTAGCTATAGATGAATTACTGTACGGCGTCCTACGTGCTCAGGATCTCCTGAAATTTGCTCCGATTCTTGCTAGAGAGTCCATCACGAAGATTGATCATCTGAAAGACGTCACCGATGATGAGTTAGGAGTGGGTTTTTACGTAAATTTCTATTAATTTGGGACTTAATATATCAATATCAGTACTTTTCGAAAGATATATCGATTTCAATTATTTCGGGAACTGATATGTCCATCCTACGTCAACTGACGTATTAATCGATTTTCCGAGACTCTCCTTGTATTTTCGTGAGTCATGCAGGAACTGTAAACACGTCTTAGTTTCCTTCCCAAACCCACTCTGTAAACAAAAAATGCGATTTATCGACCTTTTTTTAGTCTTATGGATTATCCAAACCAGCGATCAGACGACTAAGAACATCATTTTTGGACAAGGAGCTCCAAAAGAAAATCGAGAAAAGGATAAAAAAGAAAAAAGCAATAAAGTTCATCGATATATCCAATGTGGAGGAATACAAACCGCCTCAACAACAACATCCAGTTCAATTGTCCGATGACCAGAACATAGTTCCCAGTCCTCATCCTGTCAGACATGAAGACGTGGCTTCGACGAGTTCTTCGTCGACTCAGTTGGCTCTGATTCTGAAAGATGATGTGAGTTTTCGTATACCAAGATTCAGTTTAATGAACTTTGTTAACTTTGGTCAATTTTTATTTACTTTATCTTTCTATTTGTAGATCAAATTGATGGAAGGACTGGGTGAAGGAACATTCGCTGTTGTTAAGAGAGCATTGTGGCAGAAGTCGCCGACAGAAAAAATGGATGTTGCTGTTAAAATTATTCGAGAAGTCAATGAGGAAGTAAAGAAAGATCTTCAAGCAGAAATTAACACAATGTCGAAATTACGCCATCCGAATTTGATTCAATTTTATGGGGTTGTTTTGGGAGATCCGATGCTGATGGTGATGGAATTCTGCGACGGAGGAGCTCTGTTGGACAGACTTCGGTCATCGGATAAACCTGTTCTTTTGGCTTCTCAACTTTTGAACTATTCGGTCCAAATCGCTGCTGGAATGATGCATTTGGAACAGAAGGGATATGTTCATCGAGATTTGGCAACAAGAAACGTTTTGCTGACGAACAACGAACAGCAAGTCAGGATCTGTGATTTCGGATTATCCAGAGTCGTCGATGAAACTGAACGACTGTATATCCTCCAAGGAGTCAAGAAAGTCCCCTTTTCTTGGTGTCCTCCAGAGTCATTGAGATATAGAAAGTTCTCGGTGAGTTTTCCACATATGAAATGTTATTGTTTTCGATATACGGAAACCTTTTTTCAGTCTGCATCAGATGTCTGGGCTTTCGGAGTGACGTTGTGGGAACTCTGGACCTATGGAGAGGAACCCTGGGTCGGATATGGAGCTCTCCAAGTTCTCGAAGCCACGGAAAAAGGAGAACGTCTTCGAAGACCAGAGAAAGCTCCAAATAATGTTTTCGACATGATGTATTCTTGTTGGATGTTGAAACCTACAGAGCGACCAGATTTCCCAAAGATTTATTGGGTACTTTCTAAAATAAAGTTCGACATATTTCAAGCAAAAATGGACCACGTTCCAACGATTCCTGCTCATATTCATTTGAAAAAAGGAGACAGATTTATTGTACTAGAAGAACCAAGTGCGACGACAGTTCATGGACAAAATGTGACCTCCAGGGAATACGGCCATGTGTTGAAGAATGCCCTGGAAAGTTCTCAACCATTCCATCAAGTCCAGAATTTTGAAACGATAAAACCAACAAGACAGGCACCTTCTAAGCCCTCAGCTAATGTCCAAAATGATGTTAATCAAGCTTTGAATTTTCAATCTAAGACCAATCAAGTTTCAACCTTCGATGCTAAAGTTAATCAAACTTCGAATTTTCAACCAAAAGTTAACCATGCTTCGAGTTTCAATTCCAAGGCTAATCCTGCTCCTTTGCCGACTTCGAAACCCGTCGTTCATGGAGGAACGAATAGAATCGAAATTTCTAGTCCGATAAGAAACTCGATAATTCATGCTGGTCATGGCGATGGAGATCTTTCGAGATCTTGGGGTGAACCAGGGAAAATCCCAGAAGTTTATCTCAAAAATGCAGTTCTTAATCCTGTTGTAGGAACGGATGTGGGAAGAGGGATTTCATTGGTCCCTACGGGAAATAATATCCCTATCAAACCAAGTATTGCTAAAAGTCCGCCGATGAATTCAGCAAGGTCTTCGTCGACAGTTTCATCGATGATGTCTTCAAACAATCCATTGTCAGCTTCGTCGACAATGTCCTCGACGATGAGTTCCGGATTCGGATCTAGAGGAGGATCTATTGGGTCGATAGAAGCCTGGAATAGATCCACGATGTCTTCAATGGCGAAAACTGGTCCAGTGAGTTTCCAAAATCCCCAACCAAATATTCCTCAACATAGAAGAACAGAAAATTCTGACGTCATCTTTCGACCAGAAAATAGCACCATTTCCCAAAGACCGAAAACAGCGTTGGAGCTTGGTTCTTTGCAGAATATACATAGTTCACAAAATCTACAAAGTAATAATGTTCCTCAAGCAAAAAAACTTAGTATGAACGAACAGAGAAAGGCTTTGCAAGCTTTTTCTTGGGTCAGTTCAGAGTTGGGAACGAATAAGAAATTCAATGAGATGGCAAAGAAAAGCGAAGAAGTCAAGAACAATGGAAATACGAATTTTGATTTCCAGAATAATGGGAATAGTTTTGGAGAAATCAAGAAAAACGAAAATATTAGTATTGAACTTCAGAGGAATGGGAACATTAATAGAGAGAAGAAAGTCGAGAATAATGCTGGGCAAAAAGATGACAATCCAAATTTTCCAATGACTATAGGTTTCCCAAAAAAAGAAGAAAAAGAAAATTTGCAGAGAAACATGAATAATGGATTTATTCAAGGATTTCCGGAAATTAGGAATCAACAACTGGGGAATGTTGCTACAACAACAGCTGCTTCGTCATCTACTCTGTCGACTTTGACCTTGGCTAATACACCGATCCCGAGTTTTTCGACTGGATTTTCTCCGAAATCTTCAAGTGGTCCGGATCCTTTCGAAGTCCCGGCTCAAGCAAGATCTCTTATATCGAGACCCCTATTTACAGATTATCTGGGGAACAAGACAACTAATAATACTCCTATTCCGTCGGCGAGTTCATCAGCAATTCTTCCAAACTTTTTGCCGATGAGTTCGTCAGCTCTTCCTCCGACACTTCCACTTGCGAGTTCATCGAATGCTCCGAGACCGAAGATGGATCCGACTCCAATGTTCAAGCCTTTCCATACTCTGGGTCCTGCGAGCTCGAAACAACTTGGACAGGAAATTCTGAGAGAATTGGAATCAAGGAACGGACAAATCCAAGCTACTCCTCAACAAGTTGCTCAGGTTTATCCTGGTTTGGATGAATTGATGAAAGGTTCCCAAAATCCTCAGATGAAGAAAGTGAACACTGCAGATCCAATTTCTCTCCTTCCACCGCCTTCTCCATTGTTTCAAAGCTTGAGTGGAACCAAGAATCAGCCAACTACTGTGAATAGCAATCCTACAATGAGACCAAGACCGAATTCAACGATTTTGAATGGGAGTATGAATCATAATTCGAAACCTCCTTTGTCGGTTTTGGAACCTACTCCTTTGTTTGTAAAGCCTACAGTGATCCCAGGAACTGCACCACCCTCTAATGGAGCTGTGATTAATAATTTAATTTCGACTTTGACGACTCCCAGTCACTTGAAGACACAATCTTTCGGTGAGTTAGGTTTCAATTTATTTTTCAATGGATTTTAACTTTTATCTTTCTTTTTGGTTTGTGTGGATTTTATTTTTGCTTTTGTTAGGTTGGGATCCTGATGTGGTTGGTCGATCATCTGTAATCAACACTAATGCCCAAAGTCCTACTGTCGTAATGCCTGTGGCTATCAATAACACTAATTTCACTGCTCAAGTGCCTGTCACTAACAATAACAATACTAACACCAACACTAAAAATGAAATTTGTTCGTTTGTATTTTAGAATTTCTCTAAAATAATTGTTTTAGCAACATCAGAGAGAAACAAACTTCTCGATTCCGTCCAAAAGGAAATGCCCACAGCAGAAGTCAACCAATGCAAATATGCCTTGTTAAAGCACAATTTCGACGTATCTATGGCTGTCAAGGATCTGAAAGTACAGTATCTCATCAACACAATGAAGCTAACGAATGATGCAGATTGTGCTGCTTCGGCTTTGGATTCCTGTGGCTGGGATCTCCAGAGGGCCGTGGACAGACTGCTTTCATAATAGAAAACCCTTTAAAAAGTTAATTTTAACCGGTTGCTTCTTCAGTTATTTTATGTACTGTAATTTTTCTTGATCTCCTGAGGAATCTCGGGTACAACTTTCCCGTATGTGCATTTATGATAAAATACTAAAGATTTTCAAGTTTTTGTAAAGCCATATCCAAAATCCGACTCTTTGTGTTGTAGTTCACGGGTTTCAGGCTCATTACATTGAACTTAGTCTTTTTCATGTCCTGAAAAAAGAATTTAAATTAATTTTAAAAATCAAAATCTTACATTATAAAATTCATTCGTTACTCTTAATCTGGCCAGAAAAGACTTATGAAGAAGACTGTTGAAAACCTCATGATATCGCTCAAACTAAAATAATTTCTTTTTAAAAACAAAATTAGGAAACAATTACGTCTTCCGATTTCAATATTTCCATTTGCCCTGCCGTCATTCCGAGGAGTTCCTGAGCTAAGTCGTCGAACAACGTCACGTAAGTAGAGTCCGTGAAGTCACTGATTTGAACTGACAACATGTACCTTAATTTATACGATGCCTTTCCTCGAACTCCGCATTTCTCACAATCAAAACCTCCATGTTGATTGTCTGTGACCTTCTTGTTACAGGTTGTACAAGCCGGATATACAATTGTCCCGTCTTTTTTTACATCTGTGATAGTAACGAAGGAATAAAAATAAACTCCTTTAGCATCTCCGGAATTATCTGCCATGTTCGAAATCCTAGTGATGGAAAGAAGACGAGTATCTCTCTCTGAAAACAAATCCGATAACTACAGTATTAAAGAATTCCAATGAAGTCATCTCGACACAACTTTTCGACATTCGAAGATCTGGGTTTTAATCCAGAAATCCATAAAACTTTGAAATATACTTTCTCGAAAATAACCAAAGAACCCACCGACATTGGCCATTCCAAGCCCGCTAGAAGAAATCGGAGTTATTTCGAACGGATTTCTGCTTTCATACCAACTATATAAGGATATCGTTTCTGGCAACTCTGGATTCACAACCATCTTGTATCCTTGACCTCTGGACACTGTAAAACCTCCATTGAACTCTTTTATAATCATATCTTTCAGAGCAACGGCCATTCCTTCTTCGAAAGGAAGATGTTCTGTCTGTTCTTCCCACAAAACCATCACAGTACTGGCATTGGAATCGTCGACGAGACTTATCTCCCTCTTCGTGAAGTCCACGTTTTTCTTCTGACTGTGGACAATTTGGGGTTCTCCGATTTTGTCGACAACGACCAAAAGATCGATGATAGAACCAGGATCTTTGACAAAAACATCTGGAATATCGGAAATTTTCGTTCTTTTTATGGAAAATTTCGGCATCGTTATCGATCTATCTGTACATACTGTAGTCTGAAAGGAATACTTTAGAAGATAAATATAAAAAACCTTACTTCGCAACTTGAGTTCAACCCAATTTCGTAATCGTGATCCGTCCTGTTGAATTTTTTGTTTTTCTTTCTTATACAACCTTCTCCCGTGACGTAGTAACAATCACCCTCCGTAATTTTCGCGTTCAAGTCGTCAGCAACCTCGTTCCAAGCGGTGATCTTTATGGAATGATTATGTTCATCCATGAGAACGAAGGACATCACCCTCAAAGGTCCCTTCTGGCTCTGGATGTCCCTCAATGCTTCTCTACTTATACAAACTCCGCATATTTTCCACTTGTTTACGAAAGGCGATAAAGACGCTATCGGGGTTATTCCCGGGGTTCCGAAAAGAGATCTATTCGAATCCTTGACTTCCCTCTTCCTCACTGGGGGATGAATGGAGTCTTCGTCCTGGGATGACCCGAATTTGAAGGGGGAATTCGTCCCTGAATCTTGTCTCGCTCTTTTGTGAACGCTTCGTTCTCCTTGGGAAAGTTGGTATCCATGTTGATGAACGATGTCCGCGACGGTTTCTGGTTTTCCATCAAAGCTGTAGAAATGGTTAGGAACAGGAGCATTCAAAACTAAGATTTCGCAAGAAGTGATCTTCAAGAACGCTCTTCTGTGATTCTCTGAGTTATCCATGTCGTATTCCAGGACCCTGATGATCGATGTGGTATTCTCGATACCTGGATGATCATCGAGACAAGGACCAACCAAAAAGCAATCTGGAAAACATGAGTTACTTTTGGATTTGAAGGAAAATAGTTTGGTTTTCTAAAAATCCAACTCTCAATTTGCAGAGAAACAATCAAACTCTAAATCTATGATTTCGAAATCAGAGAGTTGAATAAGTAATGAGAAATCATGAGGAAACATGAGGAGAATATGAAGTGAAAGCAAGTCACCTGAATATCGGAAGACACCATCGAATAACCTCGCTCTGATATTTCCAGTTATCACCTTCTTCGTCTGGATTATCTGCAGGATCGGCTGGTAACCTGGAGGAACCTCTTCTGTGAAAAAAAACTGAAAGATTTATATATAAAGATCAAAGTTAATAACTTTCAAATAAACATACGTAAAAAAACGCTTTCGAGAGTTCAGGAGTACTAGACATTTTCACACAACCAATCAGTAGTTCATGCAGGAAATAATATAAGAGTATCAACAAAGTGTGGAGGATTTGTTTTGACAGTTGATGGAAAAACGCGTTTCGCAACAAATTTCAAACAAGAAAAATTTCCCCCGCGAGTCTGGCAACGAGGAACAAAACGCCAAAAATAAAAATTCGAGTTTTTTAAAATTTATTTATTTGGTTAATTATTTAAGTTTTTTACTTAATTCGGATTTTAAAACTGTTTTGAGTTTAGAATTAGCCTAGGACATCAATGTGTATTTTGTGAGGATTTACGTAGAGATCTAGTCCTGTTTAAAAAAGGTTTATATGTGGATTGGAGTTTCGTTTATTTTCTGAATTTAACTTTCCCTTGTATCCTGTTGATTATATAATAAGCCAGTCTTTGGAGTGTGTGTATTTAATTATTTTTAGATGTGAGACTTTAAACTGCAAAATTAAATCAGCTAAGATGTTCTTCATTTTCAAATGAGAGAAAAAGATACTTTGGGAACGAATTTCCTTGTATCAAAAAGTTTTCTCAAAACATGGACATAACTTCGTCTTTAATACCGGAACCATGTGATAAGCGTTTGATTTTCTATCCATCACCCAAGCGTCGGTTATAAACCTCTTATCAAAAGTCATATTCAACTTAATTTTTTAATTGAAAACAATTGTTGGAAATATGTTTCAAAAAATGCTGATCTTGGTTGGCTTTTTTTTCTTATCCGTCCCGTATCTTATGACTCTTGGTTGTCCATCTGGAAGTTACACAATTCCACCGCCTCTCGGAAGTAATTATAACTGTGCGGTTTTATCGAATACAACAGCTACTTTTGTCAATGCCGAAAAAGCTTGTATGAACCAAAGCGGTCATCTGATTTCGATCCCGAATGCATTTGTCAACACATTCTTAGCTGGCAAGTAATTAGTATAAAAGTTTGTTATATAAGATATTTGCAGATTTGATAAACGCCACACAAGGAACAGTCGATATTATTCGGTGGATTGGAGTGAGTAACGTCATGGGTGGGATTTGGAGAAATGTGGATAATGGAAATAACACAACTTTCTTTAATTGGGATAATAGACAGCCAGTGAATCTGAGTGCTCCAATGTTTGCCCACATGCATGGAAATGGAAGATGGCATACTGACTATGGTGATAGCCCAAATTATTATATATGTGGTGTCCCTGAATCTTCAGAAATAGGTTCAAAAAAAATATCTGATAGCTCACAAACAAAGATCAACTAAATCAATTAGATCCTTTTGTCAATTCAAAATAAAACAATCTCCGTTATTTTTCTAGAGCTATGTTTTGATTCGATTTGGTTAATATAAATACTAGTTGAACATAAGTGGCTTGCAAGTATAAAGACGTATCTTGTTTCTAAAAAACTATGTCCAACCAAGGTTCGGATACTACATATATCGATGACTTTCTATAGATGCTTTGTAGTATGTACATAATTTAAATGAAATTTAATGTCACTTTGATCATTGGAGTGATTGGGTGAAAAATTCAAGAAATATCTCTTTGAAAGTCACAAGATATGTTAACGATTATTTGAAATTGAAGTTTTCTCTCGAAAAATCAGATCAATTAAGGGCTTTTATCTTTATCGAAAGAAAATGAAGCATGTTCTCATGGTTTATTTTTTATTATTGATAAAACTTCTGAATTCAAAGGCATAATGTGACTTTAGTTGTCGAGCTTTGCGATAACTTTTTAGCTTTGTGCTTATCATTCGATACGGTGTCATTTAGAAGCCCTTTATCAATAGAAGTACTACATTCGATTTGATTTTTTAAAGAGAAAATGGTTGTGGAAGCCGTGTTTCAAAAGCTTCTAATTTTCGTCGCCTTGACTTTCTTGTCGTTTTCGCATTTCACAAATTCTGCTTGTCCACCTGGAAGTTACCAAGTTCTGCCGCCTCTCGGAAGCAAGTACAACTGCGTGACTTTCTCAAACACAACAGCTACTTTTACTGATGCCGAAGAAGCTTGTATGAACCAAAGTGGTCATCTAATTTCAATCCCGAATGGATTTGTCAACACATTCTTAGCTGGCAAGTAATCAATAAAAACTTTTTTAATGTAGGATATTTTTAGAGATAATAAATGCCACAGGAGCGCCAGTTACTTCTGGTTGGTGGATTGGAGTAAGTAACATCATGGGTGGAATCTGGAGGAATGTGGATGATGGAAGTAACACAACTTTCTTTAATTGGGATGGTGGACATCCGGAGAATCTGAGTGCTCCAGCGTTTGTTCACATGCATGGAAATGGATTATGGCATACTGAATATGGTAGAGCCGCAGTTTATTATATATGTGGTGTCCCTGGATCATCAGAAACAAGCTCTGAAAAATCGGTCAAAAGTCCACAAGTAAAGATTAACTAAATTTGTTTGAAATTATTACTTGTATTTTATTTCATATTTATTACAAAGCATAAAATAATTCCAAAAGTATGTATATTCACAATTTTTGTTGAACTTTTTACCAAAAATTAGATTCATTACGAAATTTATCTTTCTCGTTAAAGATCGGAGTCATTCTAAAAACTAATTTCTATTTGTTGATCGAACATGTTCCAAGTCTGGGGTACGGCCTCGTTTTAATTGCTCGGACTATACGACAAGCTAATAATTTTGTGTTTACCATTCATCAACGTAAAATTTACACCTTCTTTATCAACGAGAAATTCATTTTCGGTCAAAATCTTAATTTGAAGATCCTTGAAGATGATTCTTGAAGGTATTGGTCAAAAAATACTGATCTTGATTTCCCTGTCTTTTTCGAAGTTTGTAGTTTCCGATTGTCCAGCTAACAGCTATGCTGTCCCGTCGAATCTGGGAAGTGTGTATACCTGCGTGACTTTGGTGACACACAGTCTACATTTCACCGATGCCGAGGAGACATGTGGCAGTCTAGGGGGTCATCTGCTCCCTATTCCGAACAAAGCCATCAACGTTTTCGTGGCTGGTAAGAATTAAATGAGGAAATTTCCATTTCGTAAAACCATTGTAGATCTGATAAAAAGTAAAGAAGGACCGACTAACAACTGCTACTTCATCGGAGTGACGAATCTGGTTGGTGGAGTTTGGAGGAATGTGGATGATGGGAACCTCACGAACTTCTTCAACTGGGCCTCCAAGGAGCCGAAAAACGGAATCCTTCCTCTGCGTGTCCATATGAACAAAGATGCATTGTGGCGTTCTGATCAATTTTCTTCCTATTGTCGTTACATATGTGGTATCCCTGGAGCTGGAACAACAGGCTAATTGAAATCAAATAATCCTTCATAAATAAAAGTCAATTAAACTCGTTAGAAATAAATTTATAAATTTAATTTCAAATTTATTATTGCAAGATAAAATCATTTCTATAACTTCTTAAACTTTATATTTACACTTATCGATAGCTTGATGCAGATGTCAATTTTTTAAGATACCTTAGAGTGTGAATAGAAATAAAATAAATATATTTCCCATTCTATTCACTAAGATAGATAATGCTCATTAACTAAAACAGTACCCTTCCAAAAGTTATGAAATATGTACATCAATAGTTGTTTTGAGTTTGAATCCCTCACTACAAAGTAAGATTCATTAAAATCTTTATCGATGAAGAAATCAAAATGTCCTCTAAAGATGAATCCTTTTCCCTTGACAAAACCTTTTATACTTAAAGTACGCCGCCGTCTTAATTACCGGAAATATACGATAAATTTCTGGTATCATGTCCTTCATTCACCAAGGTGCTATTCATAAGCCTGGTATAAACAGAATAATTCTCTAAATTGAAAATGAATTCCGGAAATATTCTGCAGAAAATTTTCACATTTATTATCCTGATCTGTTTGTCGTTCCCAGACGTTGTGGTTTCTGATTGTCCTGATGGAAGCTACTCTATTCCACAGGATATCGGAAGCAAGTACAATTGTGTGATTTTAACAACGAACTTGACTTATTTTGCTCAAGCCGAACAAGCCTGCAGCTACGTCAGAGGTCATCTGATTCCCATCCCGAACGGATATGTCAACACTTTCCTCGCCGGTAAATTGTTGAATTTTAACACAGCCTACTATTTAAAATTGCAGGACTTATTAGCGATTCAGGAAGCGATTCTAATTTCTTCTTCGGAATGACTAATATGGTGGGTGAAATCTGGAAGAACGTGAACGATGGAAGCAACATGACTTTCTCCAACTGGATTACTGGAAGTACTCCGATGGGAAACTACCCATTGTGTGCCTACTTGCAGGGGAATGGAGGTTGGGGTTCTGTACACTGTCATTATCAACTCGCCTATATGTGTGGTGTTCCGGATTCTTGAGAAATACAGAAAAACTAGCTAAAATTTAAAAATTCAAATCTTCTTTGATTCTATTTGTATTGAACTTTAAAAAAATAGTACTTGTGATTTTGATTATTGCAGAATGAAATTATTTTGGATTATTTCAAACCCCATATTTACATTTGACTTGATCAGCGACTTGGTTACAGACATTAATCGTGTTCTCCAATTCTTCCGTAGTATGAGCAGCACTGAGACAGAATCTGATTCTCACCTTCGTCATCGGGACAGCCGGGTAGCAGACTCCAACCAAGGCGATTCCCCTCTGGAGACATTGTCTCAGGAAGCATCTAAAAAGTTGATTATTTTGTGTCTAAAAACAAAGCTTACAATCCCTTTGTGCCATAGAAGACCATACAGGGCACTACAGGACTGTCCTTGTGTCCATAGATCAGAAACCCAGAATCCTTCAACAACTTTCTGAAGTAGTGTGTGTTTTTAACCAATTTCTTCGCTCTGACTTGGGCTTCTGTTTCCCCATCGATACTCTTTTCCAAAGAATCTAGGACTCCGATGACTTGTCCCGTGACCGGAGGAGACATCATAGTCCCATAATAATAGTCATGAGATCTCTTTTTTAAGTAGTTAATCAAAGTAGATTTCCCTGCAATGAAGCCCCCGGCACCCGCAAAGCTCTTCGTCAAAGTCCCCATGAGGATATCGACTTCGTTGGGATCGATGTTGAAATAGTCCGTTATCCCTCTCCCATTCTTCCCTAGAGCCCCGATACTGTGGGCTTCGTCGATAAATAAATATGCTTTGTACTTCTTCTTTATTTCAAGAATGGCTGGGAGATCGCAGATGGTGCCCTCCATCGAGTAGATTCCCTCACAGATGATCAAGACTTTGTTGAAGGGATTTCCGGAAAGGATTGAAGATGTCAATGCTTTCGAAAGTTTCTTCTCCAAGTCCACTGGGTCTGAAACAAAGAATTTCATAATAGTAAAATTATTTATAGCCATTATTATTTAAAATCAACTTACCGTTGTGATTGAAGACGATGATTTTCGCCTTAGATAATCTGCAGCCGAGGGCGATACTGGCATGGTTCAAGGAATCGGAGAGTATCAATCCTCTTTCGTCGATGAAAGCCGGGATATTCATGGAGTTCGTTCCAAAGCCCATGGGACACACCATTGCCGATTCAACTCCAAGATATCGTGCGATTCGACTTTCCAATTCAGGAATAATCTTTTGGGTTACTGTAAGTACAAAGATAAAATCTAATTTCAAAAACCGAACTAACCTAATCTGGATCCGGAAGTTCCCAGATGGATCCCGTATTCGTCGATGAAGGAAGCAGCCAGCTCAGGGACTTCTCCGGAGTTCTGAGCGAATCCCAGGTAGTTGTAACTTCCCAGGTTTGTCGAAATCAAGTTTCTACCAGTAAACCTGAAAGATTTAATATAAATCAATATTAATAGGGTAAAATCAGAACTCACTGATAACTCCACCCGAAGTCCTGTGTGACCCGTTCCTTGACACTTACGGTAGTCCCGGGAAGTCCGGAAATCACATGATTGACGACGTCGGAGCCCATCCGGTATAGATTCCTGATGAAGAGTCCCTCGCTGCCCCCGATGATAGGAACGAAACTCTTGTGCTTAGAGAGCTCACACGGACCCATTCTCTTCTTGATACCATAATCCTGGAGAAACTCCCGCACTCCCGCAAAGAAAAAGAGGATGAAGTAGCTGAATTTCACAATGAAACTCGTCAAAATCCCGGCTTCGATGATGGATTGTTGTTTATAGAAATCTACAATATCGGGAGTAGGGTAGGAAAAGTCGGAAGTCGAGTAATGTTTAGGGTGTTGCTGAAAAATAAAAATTCGAAAAGCATTTAAAACTCTTTTTCATCCAAAATCAGTTATCATCCTGTTGAATCTCCACCATTAAGGAATATCAGGATAATGACTGAAAAAGAATTATTCTAAAGTTTTTGATTTGTTAATAAAATATCCAGACTTACAACTGTCTCCCATTCTGGATCGTTCTCGATGGCCTCAGAAGACTCCCGATTCTCTATATTTTTCTTGCACATGGCTAAAAATTAAAATCAATATTAATTCATTTCTAAAAGCCAAAAACCAAAATATTTCGAATATTTTCAGTAATCCTCAAAAACACATTTGTTCCAAATTCCAAAACTTCTAAGGACTATGAATTTTTCCGGGCATTCAGACGTATTCCAAATTTTTAAACAAAAAGAAAAATCCTACAATAAGAATTTCTAACTACCGGATGATTGTTTTCCGAAAATGGAATTTGCCCTGGTTTAGTTATTCGCGAAAAGTGTAGATGAAAACCATTGTTTCCCAGTTGAAAAAATAGTTTAGGAGTTTTGTATTGTGTTCCAAGTCCGACTGGGACACCAACAGAGATCCGGAAAGTGGAACAACTCTATAATCAATACAAGTCGTGTATAAAACAGGAAATATCAAGTGGATTCAGGTAGATATAATTCCTGTAGGTGTTTATTGAAATTTAAGGGCACTGTATACATTGTCTTCTATATTCACAATGACGACATTTTCAATATTTAATTCGTTTTTACCACTAAGAATAAGGTTACTGCACGACAGCACAGTTCTGATGAAGGAACATATACAAGAGACAAGTTGAATACTAGTGATCATCGAAATTTTTTCAACGTTTATGTATATTCTTTAATATAATTTCGTCTTGATCCCGAAACTTTGTAATAAGAGTCCTTTCCACTTTCTAAACTTTGTGGCAAGAATTAACCTAATTATTTTTATAAAAGGACATAATAGTTTTATATGAAGGAGAAATCATTTCTAAAACATTGTACATCCTGAGTTTCCTTTTCACTTTTAACTACGAACGATCTATAATTTTGATGATGATGTTATCACTTCAATAAAGATCATAAAAACCGCTTTCTTTTCCCACTCTTCCTCTTTCCAAAATGTCGAAATCGATCAATTATTTTCATACTGATTCTGAAGACTCCTATTTGACGATCAATAGAACCTCCAAAGAACATTTAGCCAAGAGGGGATCAACTTATACTCAAGCTATTTTGATCGATGAAGTGACTTCTGTTCATGAGAAATTATCGTATCGACAAAAAATCAGGTCGTTCCGAGCGAAAGTATACAATTTTTTAGAAAAACCGAGAGGGACTATCAGTTTTTTGTATCACCTCGGTAGGTTATTCAATACTCATTTTAAATTTTAAAAATTGCCAAAATAGTAGATAAAAAGAATGGTTTTAAAAAAGTTTGAAAATTATTTTTTTCAGTGATTTTCTTCTATATTGTCTTCGTTCATTCGTTAAGTGCATTGTCGACGGAAAAATGGGCGATAGAAATTATTCCTTACTTGGAGGCCTCCTTGGCCGTTTACTTCACCACGGAATTTGTTGTCAGAATCTGGTCTATCGGAGCAGATGCGAAATACTCTGGATTTCATGGATTCCTGAAATACACGATTCGTTTGGGGGCTTTTATAGATATCGTTATAATCAGTGTGACTTTCTTCATCCTCCTCGCTCACAAAGAATCTTACTTCGATCCGGATACTCTTGAAAAAATCCAGTTTTTGCAAATTCTGAGACTTCTCCACATCGATCGTCAGATGACTACTTGGACAATGATTAAAAAGATGATCGTCAGAAGCTTTAGAGAATTGGTGACTATTTACTGGATCAGCGGACTAGTATTTCTGTTGATAGTGTGCTCTGTCTACGAAATTGAAACTTCCACTGAAAGCAAAAGAAGAGAAATGAACGAGACTGTAGAGAGCACATTTAACAACTACGGAGAAGCGTTCTGGTTTGGAATCATTACTGTGTTGACAGTAGGTTTATGATTTTTGATATCCACAATTTGTAATTTTTATATTATTGAAATTTCTCCACTTTGGAAAGCTTCTAATTTTTACATTTGTTTCTAGGTGGGTTACGGTGACATTGTTCCCAAACACTGGATTTCGAAGTTAACAGTCGGAGTCCTCTGTTTTTTTGGGGTCTCCATGTTTTCCGCAGCATCCTCTTTGGTCGGAGTTGGGATGTCCCTGATGGTCGAAAACGAAACAAAAATGCAACATGCTACTAAAGTCAGGAATATGGCGGCGAGATTAATCCAATCCTGGTACAGATTCCACTTGATTTCTGATGTCGAAAAGTTTGCGGATTTCCATCAATTTCGGAAGTTTTGCAGCGACTTACATCATGTCGAGGAAAGGATAAAAACCGCGAGGATGTTAGCGAAAAAAGCAGCTATAAAGTGGGGATTTTTATTTTTTCCGGTATTTTATAGAAAATTCCAGAAAGCAATTCAAAATTAAAAAGTTTACCCAGAGTATCAGAAGACAAAATTCGTTCCAAGTAAGTTTCATCGAAATCCGTCAATTTTAGGATATTTGAAATCCGATATCTCTAGAGGTTAAAAAATTTAGAGAATTTTCTTTATGAGATTTCTCGATTAAATTTATTTCTTGTTTTTGTTTTACACTTTTAAACTAGTTTTTAAAATTATAAATTTAGGTTCTAATATTTTTAATAAGAAAAAGTAGAGATTTTAGTTAATTATTCTAATATAATTATTTTAGGAAAAACACGGTGAATCTTATAACTTCATTGCAGCAGAATTGGGACTGCCTACTTTGCTTCAAAATTCAGCTCTCATTAACAACATAAATCAAAATGGAAATTCGAAAGTAAAAATCATTTCCGAAATTACAGTGTTTTAGAAATAACTTTTCCAGATTCACGAAATTGTGTCTGAACGGTACAAAACCAATGCTGCTTTCAGTAGAAATAGTTCGGCTGCAGAATTGCCTCCGGTAATGATTTCAAAAATAACTTTATTTGAAAATTGTTCATCTTTTATATTTTTATATAAAAAAATTATTCGACTTTCAGAGACCACTTAATCGGAGAAGATCTTCGAATATCTCTCTTCAGCCACGGGTTCTCCAAGTTTGTCTTTGACTTTATGATTTAATTCTTTTAAATTGATTTATTTTCCCAGCATCTCCAATCCCTCGCTTCTACTCCAGTAATTACTTCTTCCATAACCAATCATGGCTTTTTGTCCAGAGAAAATGATGCATCAACAGTATCAGAAAACTCTCTGGGATCTTTCGAGTTCAGTGACGAAGAAAAACTCCTCGAATATTACTACGATCCGTACAAAGGAGAAACAGCTTCAATCAGCAAAAGAAGTGTAGACACAACTACCAGTGGTGAGTTTTCATGGATAAAATAATTTTCAATATATGAAATAAATTTGTACTCTTTAGTTTCGGCCTTGGATGATGAGACGATTAATCGCTACAGACAAATCTTGAGATTGTTACATTACTTCATTTTCCAGACAACAAAGAAGAAGTTTAATCGAGCCAGGAAACCATACGAGCTTCTGGATGCCGAGAACGAACTCTGCGAGATGGAGTACCAGAGGATGCAGAAAGTTAAAGAAGTGAGTTCATATTTGTATGTAGATCAGAGAAAGAAATTAAATCTGAAACTTGCTTCAATTTCACTTTTTATCTCCTATTCAACACAAAATCAGCTCCATTTTCTCTCCTTATCCACCTCAATTTCAATTTTCCTCTTTTCAGCTCGAGTTACGAGTCCAAGCCACTGTAGGCAAACCCACAATATCCCCCTTCGAGGAGGACCAATCCCAAAAACTCAACATTGAGGACAGACTAATCCTCTGCGAAGAAATGCTCCGCAAACTAGAAATAAAAGCCAAAATCATCGACAACTTAGGAACCCTCATCATGGACACCTTTCAAACCAGCCCTAGACCCAGACCCGATCCCCGAAAAGGAATCATCTCATTAGGTGAAGAACAACCCGGAGACAAATTCCTTTCCAAAGTCCGAGACGAGCAAAAACGACGTGTCTTATTTAAAGAACATTCATTCGGCTAACCTCAAGTTCGCCATAAAATACAACCAATTATACATAGAATAATAAAAATAAAGCCCCATCTTATAACCAATAATCAAAGGCCAAAGATTATAATTCCGTGCTCATTGCTCCTGCAATAGCTTGAGCAAGTCCATCACTGTCAGAAGGCTGTGTCAACTGTATGGGTTGCAATCCATATGGACTCGGAGGAATGTGTTGCTGTTGATGCATCGATTCTATCATTGCCATGTTACTGAAAGAAATTCATAAAAACCACTTTACAGAACCTCCAACTTACCCTGGTGGAAATCCTGGTGGTTGATGACCATATGGAATATTCGGAGGTTGCATAACATACGTCGGCATCATCGGAGGTGGTGCAAAAGATCCATACGAATTAGGAGGCGGATAATATCCTGGTGCTCCGTATAAGTTGTTCTGAGGTGGTGGAGGGAATCTCGGAAGACCGCCTTGTCCTTGCGAAAACTGATTATAAGTAGACGTTACTGCTGGTGGACCAAATGGTTGTTGGTACCCTGATGACGATGGTTGCGACACAGAAATAGGAATAGGTTTGGCCATTGGTGGGGTTGCTGCAGGTTCTGGTTTCCTCTCTACAGAAACTTGCTTTTTCACTGGAGATCTAACTGGACGAGGACTCTTCATTTCCTCCATATGTTCTCTTTGATCTTTCTTCGGTGGAGGAGGAGCTTTTCTTTTCTCAATCTCCTTCTTCGGAGGAGTTTTCGATTGCTTTTTCGGAGGCGATTTCTTCACCGGAACCATCGTCGGGATGTCGTCATCGTCTTCAGGGCTCGATGATTCTTCTTCCTCTTCATCTATCTCATTTTCATCGATTGCTTCTTTTTCGAGTTCTTCTTCAGCATCTACTTCTTCTTCATCAGCCTCTTCTTCCTCTTCCTCATCTGGCTCAAATTCACCATCATCTTTTTGAATTTTTCGAGTCAAAGCTCCAACAGGTCTTTTTTCTTTCTTCGGCTCCTCCTGAACTTCCTCTTCTTCCTCCTCCTCGTCATCAGGGCTCTCTTTCAATACAGCCTTAGCAGCAGCTCTTCTCATCGGTCTTCCCGTTGCCGTCATTTTCCTAGGTCCATCGTCATCTTCTTCGGAATACTCTTCCTCCTCCTCCTCTTCTTCGTCAGATTCAATTCTTCTCTTCTTCTTGACTGGTGTCTTTTGCTTTTTCTTCTTTTTATATCCGCCATCACTAGAATCCTGACTCATGTACTCATCCTCTTCCTCACTGTCATCTGTTCCAACTCTTCCCCATCCTCTTTTTTTCGGCGATTTTTTGTTTGCATTTCCTCGTCTTTTTCTTCCGGAAGGATTGTAGTCAGATCCAGAATCATCGTCAATGAAATCTTCATCAGACCGTCTTCTTCCAGGTCCCCTGCCGGATCTCCTTCCTCTTTCCAAATCCGAAGGGACATATTCATCCTCACTTGGTTCTGGTTCTTCTGACTGTTCAGAAGCTTCATATTCATCATCTTCCTCAGATTCCGTCGCGTTATCAACATCCAAATCTGTCAGACGCTTAGTTTTCGTTTTTCTTTTCTTTCTTGCCGGTTCATCGTTTTCATCGTCATATTCATCCGTATCGACCTGTCGCTTACGTTCTGCATCAATAATATTAGCCATGTCTTTTCCACGACCTGCTCCTCCACTTGGACGATTATCTAAAAACAAAAATTTTCAATAGAGACCAAAAATCTCGAGCAAAAAATTTAAAAACCAACAATCTCGCTAAAAACTAAAATAAAAATCCGTAAAATTCAAAATCACGTGCTCTCACTCTAAAAAAATAAGAACTAAATCAGAAAGGCAGAAACTAACATGACTTAACATTCGCATATTTTTAAAACTGCGGACAAAGTATTTTCTCTGCACAAAAATGAATACTTTTACTTCCCCGTAAACAGCCTCCTTTCCTTTTCTGCTCTCTTTCATCAACTAGCAATTTTTAGCACTCATTTTTTGCAATGAAAATTTTTCAAGGCATTCCAATTGATTTAAAAACACTAAGGACAGGCGTATGGGGGAATCGCAGGAGCCAGCTGGGTTGAAAGAAATACAGCTCTCTTTCCCCAACTCGTGTCAAAGAGTGTTCTTTGAGTTTGGAAAACAACACATTAACGACCCCAAAGAGATGCCACAAAATGAAATCGCTTTTTCTTACACGCTTCTATATCAGTAAAAGGGAATTTCCGGGAAATAAAAATTATTCTAAATCACATACCGTTTTCATATTTCGTCTTTACAGTAGGCTCGTCTATAGTGTCCATGGCTTCTTGAAGTTGTTCCTCGTAAGCAGAAAATTTGTAATCAACTTTCTTTATTTGTCTTCTCGAACGTCCTTCGGCGATCGTCACAACTGGTCCGGTATAACGTTCTCTTTCTCGTCTTCTCGAATGACCCATTACTTTCCTACAAAAATTAAAATTATCAACTTTCCCAAGGAGGAAATACAGAGCTGTCCTTTGACCTTTTCCGATCAATACAGAAATAACAAAAACAACTTTACCTTAATGCCCGCTTCTTCGATTTCCTCTGTCCATCATCTTCACTTTCTGTTGATTCCGAAATTTCATCACTATAATTTGCGTACGCTGTTTTCGACGACGGAATCACGTTATTTAAGCTAACACCAATGTATTCCATTTCTCTTCTCAGACGTTCCGCTGCCGCTTTTTTCCTAAAGTACAAACAATCTTTATCATTTCAACGGATCAGAAAACTTACTTTGCTTCTTCGGCTAGTTTAACTTTCAACCCTTCACATAAATCCGTTTCCAATTTCTCTAATCTGTCGACCAACATAGCATGATGGCACTTAGGACAAAACCAGTCATCATCTGGGACATACCATAGACTAGGTTTCAAGCAGAAAGTGTGCCATGGGTCATCACACATATCACACAGCAACAACACATCCGGATGATTTGCCTTGTTACATTTCATACACAGACTGTGAGCGGTTGCCTTTTTTCTTTCCTTAACCTGGGGTTCTTCGAGTTCTTCCTCGCTAGACTCCTCAAAAGCAATCATGACTTTCTTCTTCTTTTTCCTCCTCTTCTTCGGTTCCTCCCCATCTTCCTTCTGAACACGAGGCTTCCTCGGACGACTCGATTTCTTTTTTCCGTTTCCGATGTTGAATTCTTCATCAGAGCTTCCCAAAGATTGCTCCGATTCTTCCTCATCTTCAAGTTCGTCGTCATCCTCCTCATCAGATTCGTCTTCCGATTCCTCTTTCTTCTTCTCCTCAGCCTTCTTCCTTTGAGGAGTCGTAAAGGTCTTCAAATTAGTTATCGCAGCGTTTCTAGCATTCCTTGTAGGCAAGATCCTACGTCCCTCGTCTTCGTCCTGGAAACAAAAAATAACTAACTAACCAAGGAACCTACAACTATCAAAAAGTTAAGAGGATGTTCAATTTCTACCAGCCGGCAACGCAATTAATTCGAGGACAGCAGGATAGAAACCCTTTTGATATTCCTCGGCTCTAGAAGCGAAAATGTCAAATTGACATTTTGCAGGGTTCGCGAGGTATAAAGAATCGAAACGGGAAAAGAAACTCCCAAACTACTTGCACTCTCCACTGAGCTACAATCGCTGTCGGCCGGACGTGATCTCTCAGTGAGTAATCAATATTGCGAAATTAAAAAACCATACCAATAATTCCGGAGGTATCTCTGGAGATTCTGGGGCCTCAGCCTCTTCTTCTTTTTCCTCAACTTCCTCTTGTTTTGCCTTTTCTTGCTTCGGAGCCGGTGTTGCTGCAGCTGCGGCTTTCGCTTCTTTTTTCGCCAATTTCTCGTTCTTCTTCTGAAGAGCAAATATAAAAGATCACAATACTTTCCCTATTAAAACCCAGACTGACCTTGTTTATATCTGTTCCATCCCGGAAAACGTCTCTAAAGTTATTTCGCTTCGCCAAGTAATCGTAGTACTTCTCCGCCACTTCCGGCTTTAAAATTTTCCAGAAATCAGGATCAGTCTCCTCCTCGGTTTCTTTCTTGTGGACTCCGTTGGCCTTTTCCACAGACTTGGCACTCACTTCCAAGATGATGGATTCGTCGACATCTTCATCGTTTTCCTCCTTAACCAAACCAAAATCCGTTCTTTTCAGAGATTCGATGAGCTTTTTGAGATCATCATGAGATCTAGATGGGTATTTAGGTAACCACGAGAAGAAGTAAAGACCTACCGAACAACTAGAGACCAAGTACCACCGCTTTCGTCTTCTGGTTCTTGAGTATATACCCGGACATTAAGGTCTGCATCCCGCTGGTAGAAGTAATTCAGGCCGTTCTTGTCCTTTCCAACTGGAGCCAATCTGAGTTCGTTGTAGCTTAGAGTATTGAAGATCTGGAGAAAGCGGTTTTCAACGGGTTTACTAAAACCAAACAACTCACTGTTTCTTTAAATTTCAAGTTATGGTCGAACTGACGGAGACATAATTGATAAAGGATCTCCATTTTCATAGTTAAAGACAAATAACAATATCCGTTGCGTTCCAACTGCAGCGATTCTTCTTCGGCGTTGGTGAAAGTCAAAAACTTTTGCAAAAACAACTCCCACTTGTCCGCTCTGGCTGATTTGTAACCGATTTTCCTCATCAACGTCAAGTGAAGTTCAATAAGCTCTTTGTCGGCTGAAAAGGAACGGGGTGGACGACAATTTTTATATAAAAAACTACCTTCTTCCTTGGCTTCTGTCAGAAGAAACATTCTCTCGAGTTGGACGAAACTCAACGGCTTCATAGACAAATAACAAGCAAAATTATTGAAAAAAGAACAAATCTCGGCAAACAGGGGCTCTTGGTGCAGTTTCGAAGCATCAGACAGATCGACAGACGGACTTCTCGGTTCATCCTTGGTTTCCGGAGCCTTCGACTCTTCTGAGGCTCCGTTCTCCTCTGACTTCTCCTCGTTTGCCTCAGACACACCCTCGTCTGCTTCCTCCTCTTTCTTTACATGTTTTGGTTCAATTTCCGTCACATTTTCTCCATTCTGGGTCTCTTCGTCATCATCTTCCTCTTGTTTTTCCACCTCTTCCAGCTTTATTTTCGTTTCCGATTCTGGAGTCTCACCGCGTTCACTCTCTTCCATGGAGAACTATCTGAAAAATATATGAGATTCAGGGATTGTAAATGGAAGAATTAACAAATTCGAACAGAGATGCCGAAACGAAACCCGCGCGATCCGTTTTCGCACGAGTCAAGAGAGCCTGCACCATTCCGTTTTCGAAGGTTCCCAACGGGAAACCCTGCGATTGACCGGCTTACCGTATTTCTCTTTTCGCTCACTCATTGCAGTCTTTCTTTTTCAGTCCGATCTCCACCTCACTCTGTTCTCACTTGATCTACGTAGATTTCCTCAATTTGCCTAATTTCTCGTTCATCCTTGTAATTAAACCTTCCAGTATATCTCTGTTACTAATTTCTCTCGACTCCACTGCTTTTTATCCTCTTAGTGTATCTAACACTACTCATCCTCTTTCGTCAATTTCGTAACCCTCTACTTGTAGGATCACGAAATCCCCTTTATTTTCGTCTCCTTACCATTCTATCTCGTGACTAACTTTCCCCCCGAGTTTTCTCTCCCAAATATTTTCGGTTAATCATCTGGTGTGCCAGCCTCTTCCGTGTTGCTCGTCTACTTTCACCGCTATTCAAGATTTTTATATATGGACTTTTCAGCCTTATCTTTAAACCAATTCGAAACGATCCTTGAACCACCAAGATGGGCAGGGAAGATAAGGTTACGTGGAAGAAGAACTACTTTGACAAACTCCGCAACCTCTTCGAGGAATACCCGAAGTGTCTCCTTGTCGGTGTCGACAATGTCGGATCCAAGCAAATGCAGGAGATCCGTATTGCCATGCGTGGCCACGGAGACATCTTGATGGGTAAGAACACCATGATCCGTCGTGCTATCCGTGGATTCCTCAACCAGAAACCCGAACTCGAGAAGTTGCTCCCCTACATCGTCGGAAACGTCGGCTTCGTGTTCACCCACGGAGACCTCGGAGAAATCCGCAAGAAGCTCTTGGAGAACAAGCGTGTAAGTACTTTATCCACTTCGACCCCTATCCTTCCTCTATCTCTTTGGTGGACGTGTGTCTTTCGAAGTAACGGGGAAAGGAATATTAAAGGATATTTCCGATCCAGTCTTGAATCTTCCGCATGAGATTCTAGACAGGAGTGAAATCGACAGTCTGATCTCGACTTCGATAAGCAAACTTTGATTTCAGGGTGCCCCCGCCAAGGCTGGTGCCATTGCCCCTTGCGATGTCAAGCTCCCTGCTCAGAACACCGGTATGGGTCCTGAAAAGACATCTTTCTTCCAAGCCTTGCAAATCCCAACCAAGATTTCTCGTGGTACCATTGAAATCCTCAATGAAGTCCACATCATCAAAGTCGGAGAAAAGGTCGGAGCTTCCGAGGCTGCTCTTTTGAGCATGTTGAACATCACTCCCTTCTCTTACGGTCTCGATGTCCAACAGGTTTACGACAACGGAACCATCTACTCCCCAGCCGTCCTCGACGTCACCAGCGACGAACTTCGCAACCGCTTCCTCTCTGGTGTCCGCAACGTTGCTGCCATCTCTCTCGGAATCGGCTATCCTACCGCTGCTTCTGCTCCTCACTCTTTGGCCAACGGTCTCAAGAACTTGCTTGCTGTTGCTGCAGTTACGGACATCACTTTCAAGGAGGCTGAGAAGCTCAAGGAATACCTTGCCGATCCATCCAAGTTCGCTGCCGCTGCTCCTGCTGCTGCTGCCCCTGCAGCTGCCGCCGCCGCTGCTCCGGCCGCCAAGAAGGAGGAACCCAAGGAAGAGTCTGAAGAAGAAGACATGGGATTCGGCTTGTTCGATTAAGTTGTTGAACGTTGAAATAAACTTGTTGTAATATCGGGCTAGAAGCCTATAGGTTTGGACACCTTGACATACCTTTCTGTTGTTGGTTGTTGTTCCTAATGACTTGAGTTCTAGGCCTTTGAGTCCTTACATCTTCCGCTTTCAAGATGCTGATCTTCAAGGATGCATTCACCGGTAAGTACAGTTTGTTTTTACTGTGACCACACCCCTTAACCCGCAAAGATTTTTGCATCTCATGCAATCTGTGTCTTTGTGGTGAGTCTGGATGTGTAATATTGAAGTCTCACCTAGACGATCGGGAAGTAGGGCTCATCTCTACTTCTCTTTGCACGACGGTCACAATTGATTCTCGCTTTGTTTCTGATCGGTTTGCTTCCAGATGATGAACTCGCTTCCGACAGCTTCCCGATGAAGCTCGTCGATAACCTTATCTATGAGTTCAAGGGCAGACAAGTCGTCCGCAAGGAGGGAGAGATCACTCTCGCCGGTTCTAACCCATCTGCCGAAGGCGAAGAGCAAGATGAGGGTACTGATGAACACGTCGAACGAGGAATTGACTTCGTTCTGAATCACCGACTTCAAGAAATGAACTGCTACGAAGACCAGAAAGCGTTCAAGGGATACATCAAGGACTTCATGAAGAAGGTGATCGATCATATGGAGAAAAACGGAAAACCCGCCGAGGAAGTGACCGAGTTCAAGACCAAGATCCAGAAATGGGTTGTGTCTTTGTTGGACAAGAGCCGCTGGAAGCAATTGGCTTTCTTCATCGGCGAGCGAATGGCAGAAGGACACGGTGAAGGCCAGGTTGCTATCGTCGAATACCGTGATGAGGCTGAAGGAGAGGTCCCATACCTCATGCTCGTCAAGGAGGCTCTTATCGAAGAGAAGCAGTAACCGATTTCCTTGTTGTGTTTCCGTTTGTGTCTGCATCAATGATTGTTCAATAAATATATTTTATTATGTACAAAACTGGAATTTGGTTTGATCGTTTTGCGAGCGAGGGCTTTTTATGGAAATGCATGACTGGCAAGGCTCAATTGCGTCCTAGCCAAACGCCTCTAACTTGTTTGTTTCTTTTTATCTGGTGTCACAATGCTCGTCGCTTCCGCCGCTGAACGTAATAAAATCCCGATTTTGGAGGTTATTAAGCGTTATGTTGATCCGAAGAAAAATTACAAGGTTTGGTTTGATTCTTTTCGGAAAAGATCATTTTTTTAGTGCCTGGAAATAGCGAGTGGAACAGGAACTCATATTGCTTACTTCGCTAGTAAAGTCCCGAATGTTGAATTCCAACCAAGTGAGCATAATACGAGAGCTCTACATTCTATTGTTGCCTATGTTGATAAATACAGGGTAATTTCTGAGATTTTTATATGGGGATTGATTAGAAGTTATTTTTATATGGGAGATTTTGGAAGTTGTTTTTATATGAGAGTTTTAAAAGTTTATTTTAGTTCCCGAACATTAGAGTCCCGCTTTATATAGATGTTGCAAAGTCCCCGGATTTCTGGGCTTTGCCGAAGGACTATGGACCTAATTCGGTGGATCTGATGCTGAATATTAACATGATCCATATTAGTTCCAATGCTGCCGTGGATGGACTTTTTAGAGCTGCTTCAGGACTGCTGCAACTCGGAACAGGGATTTTAGTGACGTATGGACCGTATTGTTTTGATGGGAAAATTTCTCCTGATTCCAATGCACAGTTTGATGACGGATTGAGGAAACAGAACCCGGAATGGGGACTCAGGGACGTCAGGGACTTGAAAGAAGTAAGTCTTTTGTGGGATTTATATATAAAGGAACTTTTTAGAAGGCGAAATTGAACAACTTGATCCTGGAAAAAGTCCACGAAATGCCGGCGAATAACCATTGTCTTGTTTTTAGAAGACTGGATTCTTAATGAATGATTTTTTATTATAAAAGTTAGATCAGAAACTATGATCATTGATCATTTTCAGTTGGATCTCCTTCGTCATCGTAAGGACGGTTCCGTGATTAAGGATCGTGTGTTCGGAGGTTCCGTTCGCGAACGTCAATTCTGAACATTGGTGTCCACAGCAATTTTGACCGACAAGTCGGTCGTCTTTACTATAGATTCCGAAAACATTAAAACCCTCGTACATGCTTTTCTTGGAGTTCACATCGATCTGAAAATTGGAGTTTAGCAAAGTCGGTATATGAGATAGATATTTTGGGATGCAATGATAACTCAGAAAGAGTTTACGTATATTTAAGTTGGTTTAGTTTTTGTACATCGACTTTTCTCCTGTTTTATATTTTAAAATTCTACTCGCCATGTATTTCGATCCGCAGATCATGCCATTCACCAGGTTACAAGCTTTCATGAAAGTGGGACAATTTTCTAATCCATATGCGACTCCGGCGACACCGATGAAGGTGTCCACCAAATTCGTCAAAGGTTCTCCCAGATACTCATTGGTGTCCACGCAACGTCCCCCGAGGATAGCTTTCCGGGATATAGCGACCCCCATGCTGTAGGCGATGATGTTCACAGTGGAATTTGTATAGGATGAGACGGCTTCGATAAAATTTCTTATTTGTTTTACGTCGTTGCATTCCATGGCTTTGAAGAACATCGGGGTGATGCCTCCGTCGCCGTAGGTGGTGCCGTAGAGTTCTGCCATACTGTAGCCGGCGTGATGGAAGTATTGCACGTGGCCCATGAAGATTCCTGCTCTCAGGGTTACTCCGTGGACGAAAATGATCGGCTTTCTTTTTATGATGTCATTTTGACTTTGTTTTCCTCCAAAACTTCCCATTAACCCAAATCCCATATCCGATCGAGTCATCTGTTTGTCGAAGCCGTCATCGAAGTTGTTTCTCAAGTAAGCCTCGAAATGGGGAGTGAAGGTCGAAGAGACCCCAACTATGAATGAAATTATCAACAAGACTTTCATCTGAAAATTTAAAGAATAAACAACAAAATTAAATTAAATAATAAATGAGAAAATAACAAGGTCTATTTTAAAAGATATCAACTGTAGTCAAGTTGATATTATTATTGTAAAATTTAAAAGTATTTTTATGTGCTGTCTCGACATAATCATTATGATCTAATTTAAGGACACCGTCATCGAGTACCCCGGGGTTAGGCACTGCGATGTGATAAAATCAGGATTCCAAAAACAAGAAAATAAATTTTCGAATCCTATTTCGAAATGGTAAAAGTGCAAAGTTTTCTTTCTTTTATAGTTGTCTCGCCAGAATTTTTCTTGTTTAATTGTCATCGAGAAATTCACGAAAATAATTTTCTTAAAAAACTGAATCATCAGAAATGTTTCATTTTGAACTTTGGACAAAAAATGCATTTAAAAACCACGAGGAAGAAAAAAGTCAGAATACAGTACGGTTCATAAAGACTAGTACGCTATAAAAAGTCTGGAATTAATAATTATTTGGTTTTTAGCATGAATTAATATTAATCTTTTTAATTCATAAAACTTGGTCAATACATAAAGTTAATTAATATTAAATTGATTTAAATTAATTTTAAATATCAAAAAGAAGCTGACATTATCAAAATAAAAAATTTGCTTGTCAGTCATCTTCTGACGATCGGCCAAATTCGTGATTTTTCCGGGAAAATTGGAAATGCAGACTATAGAAATGTTTTAATCGAAATAAAGAGCAAAAAATTAAAAAACTTTGGAAATAACTCTCAAAAATATTAAATTTAATGATTTTCTGATTAATTGCGAACAAGGAAAATACGTGATTTTTCCGGAAAGAGTGAACATATACGAACTATGAAGGTCTTTTAATAGAAATAGAAAAAACTTGAAAATATTAAATTTAGTAATTTGTTGGTCAAGCATACCTCTAGTGAGAAAAATTGAAACACAAACTACAGAAATATTTTAATAATATAAAAATTTAATAAATGGTTTCTACCATGTTTTTTATTAATAATATTTTAATAATTACAAGAGTTTTTATTTCTAAGATAAAAAAGCAAATTCATTCGTAATTACGGTATCTGAAGGAAGATAATTAAGAGTTTTGATTTCAGCTCAATTTCAGAAAAAATGGTTTCATTTGATTTTTTAACTTTCCATTTGTGATGATCGCGATTACGAGATTTAGTGAAAGAAATCAGGTTTTTGAATGAAATGTCCTCATATTTTTATAATCACAAAACTTGCTCTTAAAATTTAAAAAATTTCTAAAAGTTTGACAATGTCGAATGAGTTTTTCGAACTGGAATCTCTTGGAATCTGATTGGAACTTTTTGTATGAAGACCTGAAAACTCGAATTCTGAGAAACTTTCGAAAATTCGTGTAGGGATCATTTTGTGAGAATCCCCAAAAATTCGCATCAGAATTATCTCATAAAATTTTGTCTTTTGTTTTTCTGAATTTCATCAAATAAAATTGTTATTTTAATAGTTGCAAAAAGATGAATTTAAAAGTAAAATCCCGAATTTGTTCCGGATAAAGAGATTTCTGAAAACCTTAACCTTCTAAAATCACTTAATTATTGCCATATCCTATTTTTACAACGTCTTCTTTTCTTTTACGATGTCATCTTCCAAAATTGTCCATCTTTCTCCTGTTGCTCATAACACGGTTCCCATTAATTTCCTTCTTTTCCTTTTTCGGGAAAGACTGGCAGCATCAATCGCGCACTGACCTTCTTTGCCAGTTTTTCCTTTTTCATCGGTGGTCTTTCGTAAGTTATTGTTCCCAATTTTTTCACTAAATTTCTCTTAATAGGCGTATCGATGTTGATTTAGTCCGTTAACCCGTTTTTTTTCGAAAAGGATTAAAAGATAAGTTTTTTAAATAGGATAATCTCGTTTCCGGTCACTGATCGTAATCCAGGTTGATCTTGATAATCGATCGGGAATCTTTTTCGGTATTGATTTCAGAAGAAGGTAAAGTTAATGAGGAGAGAAAGTTATAACCGGTTCATATTGAGAAAGTAGAGAAGCGTTGAAACTAGAGTGTCTGGGCATGTTATAATATTACTGTTAATATTATTCTCATCCTCATTGTTTAATAAATTATGTCTGTATCTGGTGTCGGTGTCTAATTAGTAAGATAGTGATCAAGAGGATATTTTCCGTGAGGAATTGTTTTCGGGAGATATCAAAGGATTTCGAGATTTAAAGAATGAGCATTATTCATTTTAAAATGAATTCTACGATAATGTTTAAATTCTCAAACCAGTCGCTATTTTGGAAGTTGGTATTGACGATAAAAATTCTCAGGATATTAGAAAAATATAAACGACTAAAATCAGCCGCTATCCTGTTTTTACTGTAAAGACAGTGACTAGTATAGTAAATATTATTTCCGTCAAAAATAGAAACAATAATATTCGACGATATTTCAAAGTCATTTTCTGCATTGAATTTTTACGTAATGTTCTCTGACCTTCTGTCTGTAATTTCCGCATCAATTTTTTCTAAAAAAGTACAGTTACCCTTGAAATCCCATAATTATCGCATTTCACGAATATTGACCGAAAAAAGGATACAAATCTCCTTTTTTGTTTGTCCAAAAACGAAAAGTTTCGGTTTTTTGGTCAGAGAGGAAATCTCGAAAAGGCACTTGACTGAGACCAATATTGTCGTGCTCGTCGATTTACATTTTTCGAAAATGGACTTATTTTTGCAGGTACCTTCGAAAATGACTTTTTGGCACAGATTCAGAAGGAGGAACAACATAGAATTCATGGTTACTGTATTATGTGTTTTCGGATTCTTCGGAGCTGTTAGTGGGCTTCCGGCCTTCGATTTCAGAAGTTTGTTTTCGAAAAGTCCAGAAAACTCCGTAATATGTAATCCGGTGAGTTTTTAAAAACCATCGACTATAGTGAATTTTGTTAATTTTTATTCACCATCTTTTTGATGAACAGTTTGTGAACAGTGACAAGTATAAATGACGTTGAATTTCCCTAGACACTATTCTAAAATTCTACAGGGTTTATTGGAATAGTTATAAGTTTTCATTTTTATTACAGTCACTATCCTTCTTCCGTGTTGACAGGAAGTAGTTTCTAGAATTTATTGTCTTCAAAATTCATCTTTTCGGAGTTTATTGTCCTCAGAATTGATGTCTTCGGTATTTATTGTCTTGAAAATGACTATTTTTAGGATTCATTGTTTTCGTGTCCCTGTGGCTCCTGTTGGCAATCATCGTCGCCATTCCCGAAAAAAGGTTCAAACTGGCTCGCGGTCGAATTTCAAAAGTGTCCCCCGCTTTCTGAACTTCTGGAACGACAATTGCGAGAAAAAATTTCCGAATGGTTGAATCAAGAATGTGCTATTGTTTTGGATTGTCGACAATTTTCGCAAGAAACTTTCACAAGAAATCATGTTGTTATTGGGGGACTTGAGTGCCAGGAAAATCAGGGAGCCGGGATGCTCTACCTGAATGTATTGATCAGTGATACTGTGGAGGAAATTGACGAGGGTAAATTAGATTTATAAAATCCATAAAATTCCGGAATTGTTGCATTAAAATTACATTTTCAGATTTCCAAGTTCCTTCGTTCATCCTGGCTTCCGTAATCCAAGCTAGGGAACACCTACTTTCGAGTCTTCTTCAAGCAGAATTAAACTCCGTCATTACGATAGAAAGGAATCCAGAACTTCGAGCATTTCATGCAGAATCCGTGAATCAAGGAAATTCTTACTTTCCAAATGTTTCTAGATATTTGGAAAAACCCTCTTTAAAATTGGCTTTGGTTTCTTTTATTTCGATGATTTTCAGTTTTCTCGGAACTTTGCTCTTTGTTTTTTCTTTTGTAATTTGCTGTTTTTCGAGGATCAAGTGGAAGAGATTTGGATCTTCGAAATGGATCCAAGGAACTTCGAAGAAACAAATTTCCTCAAAAAAATCTCCAAAAACAATAGAATTGAAATCCTTGTCACCAAATACAGAATCTTGAAATGGTAAAAATGAAAACTTTACGGGTCTTTTCTATTGTTGAGAAGTTTCCATTAATTAATATGAATAAAGTGACAAACTAATATAAAGTAATCAACAAGTTAATATTAATTACTATCAATTTATTTAACTCGCTTTCTATAAATCTTTAAGTGAAATGTTCAGTAACCCAATTTGTGAACATTTTCTTCCGGCGACTTCAGCGGCAAAGCTCACAGATTCCAATACTGATTTCCCCGAGTACATCCCCCATATAGAAGCAGCGATGAAGCAATCCCCAGCTCCGAGAGTATCTATGGCCTTGACAGGAATCCCTTTGACGAAGAAAGGAGAGTCGTCTATTGATGGATCAATCGCGAAGACTCCCTGGAACAAATTACACATGATTAGTTCAAGATGAAATAGTCTTAGATAGTTTTTAAAATCGTTTAGATTAATCAATCTCCACACAATTTTCTTTTTTAAAATAGTGGTTAGATAACTGTTTAATTTTTAAAGTTCACTTACTTTTTCTCCCCAAGGACAAATGATTGTCTTCCCTTCCGCTTCATATTTTTCTCTAAGACCCAAGATAGCTGAATTCCCGTCTGTCCATCCTTTGGCTTTTGAAAAATCCTTCGACATGAAAATCAAGTCTGCAAGAGGAACCAGATCCTCGAACCAAGTAAAATTTCTTATTTTCTCAAATTCGACAGAAATTATGAAATTTAAGTCTTCTTCTTCTCTTTTGTTTTTAACAAAACTCATCATTTCTTTTATTTCGACGAAATTTCTTCCTTCGAAATGAATCCAGGAATATTCTTCGAGACCACTTTCGAATTTTTCTAAAGAAATTAATTTCTTTTAAATCTTGGTCTCGACACGAAAAATTACTTTCATATTTAATCAGAAAATTAAATTTAAAGTTTAAAAACCAGAAAAGTAATTTTTCGTATCAAGATCAAAGAAATAAAACGTACCTTTGAATTCAGAAGCCTTGATTTCCGGAAGATTTCCTCGAAAATGAAAAACTGTCCTCGAGCCATTTTCAACATTGCAGACTACAGTAGAATGCGGCAGAGAAACGGTGGGGTCTTTCCTCATGATAGAAGGAGAAAAATCGATCTCAGTCTCCAATAACTTTCTACAATAGTTTTTATTAAATTAAAGAAAATAAAATACCGTACATTTTCAGAATTTCATTGTTTTCCGGCAGAGAAGCACACAACTGGACATTTTCAGTGAACTGCTTGAGTACCGTAGTACTGTTCGCAGCATTCCCTCCGAGACACATTCTTTGCTGGAACACTGTAGTTTCTGAATCCTCATTCGGAAACCTTTCGACATAATTTATAGTATCCAGACAACATAAGCCAACGATCAGAATCTTCTTCTCCATCCGGAACCCTACAGTACTCTGTATTAAAATTGGTTACTACTTTGAAATCGAAATTTAAATTTCTCTTTCCAAACGAGTTGATCTTACACGAAAAAACCAAAATCCCATTCCAGTTTTTTATTTAAAAAATCTAAATTCTAAACATGAAACGAAATCGTATAAAAGTTTCAAAGCAAACAGATTTATCTTTACAGTATTCACAATATTCGAATCAATTTTGAAAGAACCAATTTTAATAAGAGAAATTACAAGACCGGGAACAATGATTACAGTAATCTCAAGGAAAATTAAAACAGAAGTGACTAATTAATTATTTTTTCTCGTTCTCAAATGCCACCATAGCTTTGTTGAGTTCCGTGAAGATAGCTTGAGCCAAGGCGTGATGAGGTTTTCCGACTTGCTTATCCGGATGGACTAGGAGACACGCTTTGAAATAAACTTTCTTCACCACGTTGTCATTTAGCATGTCCGTGATGCTGGGGACTGTCCAGCTCCCTGCTTCTTCCCAGAGAACTTCGTCCAAAGAAGACAGTAATGCCCGAATGTTTCCATTCTTGTTCAGCGTCCAATTTCGAATCTGAAAAATACCGATGAATTCGCGAAAATAAATAAACAAGAATTAATCTACAACAAATCAGGATGTCTCCAATTTGTTTTCGGAAAGAATTGATTTTTGTTCACTTTTCGCCAGAGTATTTTTAAAGATTAAAATTTAATCTCACTTTTATCGAAACAGGATCCATGTATTTTTCCTCTTCTTCCCTCATGATCGATCCGATGGTCTTCTTGCTGTTACCGCCACTCGAGAAACCTTGTTCCGTCAACAAGTCTCCAAAAAAGTCATTCGTGCTTTTGAATCCCGAATTTCCTGCTTTCTTCGAACTTTCTCCCATAGGTGTACTTCTCCCTGAATTCTGTTCTGATTTCGGCATCGACTTGAAAAGCCCAATGTCTCCAAAAAGATCCTGTTTCCCTTGATTATCTGTTTTTTCCGGAAAATTCGGAGCAGAAACATTTCTATGGATCGATGTTCCTTGACTAGAAAAAAGATCTTCAAAAAAGTCGTTCTTCTGTCTATGTGGAGGAACAGGTGGTTTGGTAGTCCCCCCTAGTAATCCATCCAAGTCATCAACTAGTAAATCTATATCACTTCTGGTTTTCGGGGGTTGCTCGGGTCTCGGTGGAGGTCCGGATTTTTTCTTCTCGTAGTCAAATCTATACAAATCCGCGTCTTCCGTTTCCTCTTCTTCTTTCACCCTGATTCCCGCTTTCTGTTCCCATTTGACGGCTTCATCAATGTGAGCAGTGTGATCCACGTGAGGGGGTGGTGGGGGTCTAGGAGGAGGGGCATTTGAAGGAGTATTTTTATCTCCATTCGACCATTCTAAATTCGAGAAAAAGTTCGCGAAATTCTCTTGCTTCGGTGCTGATCCCGCGGAACTAAATGGATCTTCAGGTTCCTGGAGTCTCCTTGATTCTTTCGAAGATTGTTTCCTCTCATGAACAGGACTTTTCGTTTCGCTTTCTGGGCTTTTTGGACCGTAGTTTGTTTGGACATTTTGCACCACTGCAGCGGATTTCTCCTTAATGTTCTTGAATATATTCAAACTCTGTCCTTTCAGATGGTGGAACATATCTGACATCGAAGGCTGGTTTTGGGATTCTTCCTCCGGTTTCTGGGGCCCTCCTAAAGGACCTACAGTGCCTAGTTCGACTCCGATCACCGGTTCTGTCAAAGCCACCTCCATCTTCTCCGAAAGGTTCTCTAGTTGATTCACCAGTTCTTGGATCGAGGGTCTCAAATGAGGGTTTGGCTGGAGTAGACTTCTGATGATCTGATGAAACATCGAGTACTCCGTTTCCTCTTTCGGCAAAGTGTACTTCGCGTTGATTATCCTCAATTTCGCCGAGTCCTCGAAAGGATGACTTCTGTAGCAGAGGTAATACAAGATACATCCCAGAGCCCAGATGTCTTGACTGGGTCCTATGGGATGGTTGTGATAGGTGTCCAAGATCTCGGGGGCTCGGTACATGGGGGTTGTGTGCTTCTGCATCTCCTCTTCCAACAACGTTCTCTTCGAGACGCTCCAGTCGTCATCCGGTCTCCAGACCTCCGTTGTCGCGGATCCGAAGTCGCAAAGTTTGATGTAGCCTTCCGAAGTGAAAAGTAAGTTCTCGATTTTTATATCCCTGTGCGTGACGGGACTCGATCTGTCATGCATGTGCTTCACTGCAGTAGAGGCAGCGTAGAAAATTTTCAGAACATTGTCTGGGGTTATGGGACCCTTCTGCATCAGATCTATCAGGGGACCCCCGGAGCAGAGTTCCGTCAAGAGCAGGTACTCTGCCCTTCCGTGGGAGGTTTGCTCGGGATTCTTCGTTGCTGCAGATATATATTTGACGATTGCTGGATGACCTGACATCTCTTTCTGGAACTTGATCTCCTTATGGGCAGAACTCGCGGCTTCTTTGTCTGCCACCAGGAGTCTCTTCAAGGCAAACCACTGTCCTTGGGAATCCTGACATGAAAAAACAAGTCCAAATCCTCCTGGAAATTGTCTTTGGCATATTGATTTTTGATAGGTACTCACCTTCAGCTAGTAGACTCCGGATCTTAACCTTGACGCCATTCACGTCGACGGTGGACCCCACCAGAGGGTGACTGGTACCCCCGGCCCCCTGCTTCAACGGGGCTGCTTGCTGGATGTAGCTGAAGGCTGACCGGAACAAGTCGGTCATGGGCCTGAAATCAGTTATTAATAAAACAGACTAAAGTCAATTTGTAAAAAAACTGCTATGTCAAGAAAAAATTGATTATCAATTGGCAACAGTTTTATGATTCAAAAAAATAAAGTCATATATCAAAAATTAGTTTAAACAAAGATCGGACTACAAGGTTAGAATTAAAATAAAAAAGTAAGAAATTAATTAATTATTCATGTGATTTGGATCGATGGAATCTGGGGGATGCGTGGCACCTTTTTCGGTCATATTCGCTAGACAATTTCGCTTCGAGACCGGTCTGCATTTCTCTCTGATTTTGTTCCTCTTTAATGCTGTTTTTTATTTCACCAAATTTCCCTAAAACTTTTTAAATCTTCCAGAATTTATTCGAAACTTCTGAAACTGATTGGTATTAATATTTCTGGATAGTTTTCGGAAATTCGTGTCGAGAAGACTTCGTGGGAAGTGGTTTTGAAATATTTTTATTAGCGTTTTTAGTTTTGTTTCCTGATGGCTGAATTCGTTCAACGTCATTTGGAAGAGCTTCTTCCTGTCTTCACGAACGCCAAGAAGTTTCAGTTGATGACGAACGATGAGGTAAAGTCCATGATCCAACGACTTCGTCAATTCGATTACAACGTCAATAAAAGAGTAAATTCTTGTTTTTAAGTTTCCTTTAAAGTCACCTTCATATATTATTTCCAGACTAAACGACCCAGGGACTATCTCAGATATGGGGAGTATCTCACAGATATACTGAAACTTCTCGAAATCCGGAGGAAAGAAACCGGAATCAAGGACAAGTACAAAGAAATCGAGGGTGTCATCAAAGACCATGCCGCCTTGATGTACAGGAGCTGTTCTCATCGATTCAAGGTTCGATTCATGTTTTATTAAGATTTATATATCAATATTTTCCAGAATCTAGAGTACTACCAAGAGGAGATCACGTTTCTGAAGTTTGCAAAGCTTCATGGACAGCTTTCGAAAGCCTATACTCGTCTTCTTCAACTTCACGGAAACCTCCCAAGAGTGCACGAAGAAGCCGCTGTTTTCGAATTCGAAGGAAACAAAAGTGCCGAGAACTCGAGAACGATTTTCCAATATGCTGTTCGTAAGTTTCCGGAAGACGTCGGACTTTGGCTAGCTTTCTTCAAGATGGAAATCGAGTACGTTTTGTTTCTTCTCGAAAGGAGATCCTTGTTGACGAATGAGGAAGGCGTTGTTCACGATGACAATGATATCATGGTTGTTTTGGAAGGAATCAGTGATGCCGTGTTTGAATTCAAACTTGTCGAATTGGTTTTGAGAGAAGGAGTGAAATTAGTAGGAGGCAAAAAAGACGGTAAAATTTCCTTGTTTCTTATTTTATACTAGCAATAATTTTCTAGAATTTCTGCTGAAATGCTACCAGATCGCTCATTCGAAAGGGAAACCTGGTTTGAAAGTTGCTGAAATGGTCGAAGAACTCATTTCCGAGGAACAGGATTCAGAAGCAGCTGTTTTGATCAATGTTATAAAGAATTCTGAGAGAGAATTGTCAAATTTCGACCTTCTTCAACAGGGAGTGGAAATGAAAACTTCGGAAAAAATGATTCGGATGTCGTTGGAGATTTGCAAAGAAGAAATAGAAAAAAATGGTCAAAATTCTTCTTTGGCGAAATTGCAGGCTTCGAGAAACCTGGAGTCCTTGCATGATCAAGGACTAGCGAACATTAATGACTATGATTTTTACTTCGAATTGAACGATGGAGTTATTCCTGAGGATATGTTAACAGCTGCACTGAAAAAGAATAAGAAAGACTCGAAGTTCTGGTCCAGATTAGTTGCTGTCAAAGTTGACGAATTCTTGGATTCAGAAAGAAAGGATGAAGAAAAAGCTGAAGAGATTATGAAGATCTTTGACGAAGCGATTTCGAATATTTCATCAACAGAATCCCTCCCGATTTGGTCTTCTTTGATTGATTTTTCCGTTGGATATTTCCCACAAGATGAAATTGAGCAGGTTTTTAAGAAAGCAATAACGAAGACGAATGGGAAAGTATGTGGAGAATTGAAATCGATAAGGTTGAAATATGTGAAGAAAGTTTTTGGAGAAAAAAGTGAGGAATACAGAAAAGAATACGAGGTTCTGGCTGTAAGTCCACCGACTTCGGTTTCTTTTCATTTGGATTACATTGATGAATTGGGAAAAGGAAATGTGAGTTGAATTTTTAAAATAAGGACAATAATCATGATAATTCTAATATTGATTTCCGATGATAGCCTTAATGATGAAAATTTTTAATAATGATTTTACAGGCTGAATTAAAAACGATTCAAAAAGCATTCGACTTTCTCGTTGCGGAACATGGAAAGGAATCGATCCAGGCTTGGTTGGAGTACGGTCGATTTTTGTTGAAGAAAAATCCGTCTCAATTTCAAACAGTATACAATAGAGCTACAGTAAACCTTTCTTCGAATTTGTTGGAAGAGTTTGCAATTCAATGGGAACAGATGCTGAGGAGTGATTCAGGTTGATAGATGTTGTTTATTTTTGTTGAGTTTAATAAATTTTATAAAAATCATCTAAGTGTCCAAAGATAAAGAAATTTTAAATACGTCAACAAAGAATTTAAGATGTCGAAACAAAAATGAAAAAAATATTTTTGTTGACTTTTCTAAATTAAATTATAATAGATGATAAATTTAGAATGTTGGTGTTAGCTACAATGGAAATTGCGAAATGTAATCATTCGTTTTGATTTATAAAATCAGAGGAAATTGGATATTTGGTTTCTTTCACCTGAGATCATAGTCCATTTAGAGAATTGAATTATTACAATGTGATTATTAACCTTGTTTTAAATAAATATTTTCATATTTATGCAAGAATATTAGATTAACCTTTAAAATTAATTCCTAATTGATGGGTTAGCTGGAATGATGATAACGGCACTCGATTTCCAATTCGTAGAGACTTCTTTGATATTCTTCTTGAAGAGCTTCGAAGATAAATACCAAAGAGGCCAGAAAATTGGGAATCCCCAATATGCATGTCTCACCGGTTTGCTGGAAAATTGAAATTTTACTTTCTTCTAAGCACTGTACAAACACTCAAAAGTTTATACCTATTTTTACTTACCTGGTGATGAACAACAAGACGATCATTCCTCCAATTAATCCGAAAAAAGCAAAAGATTGTAGAAAAGAATAAATGGAGTTTCCCAACAACCCGAAATCCAAATTTATCTCTTCGTTGAAATAAGAAAGACTGCCGAAAACAGAACTTGTGTCCAGAATGATGTGGAAAATTGCGAGGAGGAAGGAGGTAAAGAGTAACTTTTCTTCGGCCCTCAACTTTGACTTCTGAATTGAGGGATCTGCTTTCAGAACACAGATGATGGAAGTGATCAATCCAATTATGGATGAAGATAAATTCAAAAGTGTTATTACAAAATCGAATATGTTGTAACTTAGGTCATCCAACGGATAATAGATGAAAAAGGCAGAAATAGACGTTATGAGAAGAAAAACAAAGAAAATAATGAGAATGGTATTTTTGCCTGACCATATCCTGCTGTATGACAAAGGAAAAACCAAAGCTGTGAATCTGTTGAAAGCAAGGATTGTCAAAATCCATCCATCAAACATGAAAGCCACGCTCCAAATCAACCTCAGTATGCTCAGGATCCAAGATATATGTACATATTGACGAAAAAGTTGAATCAACATCCAAATCAAATTTAAAAGAGCGTTTACGAAGGTCATGATGAAAAAAGAGCTTCTTGTTAACGAATTCTTCTTTGTCCAATCGTATGAAATAACTATACAAAAGGAGGCGAGGAGAGCCACATTGGCGTAAGTAGATACATAATCCAGTCCTACACTAATTTTTTCGATGAATTTTGCGATTTTCTTTACACCCATAATACAAAATAAAGAAATAAATTTTTCAAGATTTTCTCGTTAACAGTTGTGTACTGAGTGTTTGACAACTTTATCGTTACTTTTTATTGAGCTAAAAGTTATTTACAAGGTTACATAATTTTATTATATTTGGCTTCAAAAATCATTTCATTACTAAGTCGGTAGGTTACCTTGTGACGCCTACGGTATTTGAGTTCCAAGACAGACGAACATTTACGTGGTTCTTTTTTAATATCGACGAATACAAATTCGGAAGGAATACGACAATCGAAGATCTACGGTATGCCTGTCTCACCGCCTGACTGAAAATCCACAAATTAATTTTTTTATATTCCTTATGAAAAAAAGCTGATCTCAAGTTATTAAAAAAAGTTTTCTCTTCGAAACCATTTAGAGATTTCCATCCCTTTCAATTAAATTTTGATTGGCATTATTTAATTGTCAGAACTGGTATAAATTGGAATCAATATCTACCTCGAAAATAATTTAATTGTATCTCAATTTTAGAGAAATTCGTTTAATGTTTCTCGAACAAAGATTTCTTCCTTTCGAATATATTTAAGAGTGAAAGTTTTTGATATACTCACCTGCTGATGAACAGCAAGATGACCATCCCTCCAGTCAATCCGAAAGCAACAAGAATAGTTAATAAGTTATACAGAGCGTTCCCCAACGGTCCGAAATCTACTCTTATATCCTCGTTTAATTGAGAAAGATTATCAAGTACAGAATATGTATCAACAATAATATGGAATATTGTGAGGAGGAAGGAAGTCAGTAATAACTTTCTTTCCACCTTCAACTTTGTTTTTTGGATGGAGGGATCTGCTTTCAGAACACAGATAGTGGAAACAATCAATCCGGTTATGGATGAAACCAAATTCAATATCGTTATTGTAAGGTTGAGTAAAGTGTAGTTCCAATCATCTAAGGGGGAAAAATTCAAAGTCACAGCAAAGCATGTTACGAAGAAGAAACAAAGACTAATGATAATGATGGTGTTTTTGTTCGACCAAATCCCTTCGTATTCAAAGGGATAAACCAAAATTGTGAATCTGTTGAAGGATAAAATCAACAATATCCATCCGTCAAACATGAAAGCTACTGTATAAATCAGATCGAATATGCGATGAATCCAGTATACTAATATATATGGGGAAAGAATTTGGATTACTGTCCAAATGAAGTTCAAACATATATTCACGAAGGTAATGATGAAAAAAGAACTTTTTGTTGAGGACTTCTCCTTTTTCCAATCGCAATAGATGACGATAATGAACGATCCGAGGAGAATCAGATTTAGGTAGTTACATATATTATCAATTTTTGGGGAAATTTCGTCAATAATTTCCACATTGCCCATGAGTACCAAAAAGCAAGAAACGAATAACTTCTTCCATGTAGAAATTTCCGTCAACGGCAATGTACCGGAAATTTCATAATTCTGCCGTTAATTTTTTATTATATTAGCACTACTTTTTATTGTATTAACACTTTATTTCTTCATAGGTCTGCACTATTTATATTGGTTATTACATTAATATCTGACGAATGTTGTGAAATTATTTAATTTTGTTAACGTTTCACTACGAAAAATAAATCTTCCAAACGTCATTGAGCTATTTTTACCATAGTAGCGGTATTTCGTTTTCCATAAATTGGGGACTTTCTGTCTTTCTTTTTTCGGATTATTAGATATACATTGATAAAGAAGATGATGACCGGGAATCTATAGTATGCCTTCCTCACTAGTTGGCTGAAAATTTACGAATTTTATCATTTTTATCTTCTAATAATTCCATTCTCAAATTATTTCGAGAAAATTTTAAGTTCATTAATTTATTAAAATCTTTAAATTTGCTTACCTGTTGATAAAAAGTAAAATGACCATCCCTCCGATGATTCCGAATGAAGCAACTGTTACCAGAAAATCACCAATGGAGTTTCCAATCAATCCGAGATCAATATTTATGTTTGTATTGAGAAAAGGAAGAATATCAATTGCAGGCTTCAAATCCGCAAAAATATGGAAAACCGCGAGAAGGAAGGAAGTCAAGAGTAACTTTTTCTCCACCTTCAACTCCGGCTTCTGGATCGAAGGATCTACTTTCAGAACACAAATGATAGTTAAAATCAATCCGATTATGGATGAAACCAAATTGAAAACTGTTAACACAAAGTCGCAAATTACGTTGTGTGGGTTATGAAGAAAATAAATATGAAGAAAACAAGACAAAGAAATTATAACAGAAAAATAAACAAAAATGACGATGAGAGTATTCTTGTTAGACCAGACTCTACTGTATGCCAAGGGATAAACCAGGGCTGTGAACCTGTTGAGAGACAAAACGGATAAAGTCCATCCATCGAACACGAAAGCAGACATTCGGAGAATATCGAAAATCAGGATGATCCACCATATCGGAACATACGGATAAATTATCATAATTATCGTCCAGATGAAATTCAAAAAGACATTCACAAAGGAAATAATAAAGAAAGAAGTTCTCGTCAAGGGATTTTTTTGTGAAAAATCGTAGGATATAACGATGAGAAATGAACCGAGGAGGAATAGTCTTAAGAAATTAGTAATATTATCCACCGTAATACGAACTTCAGAAATAACTTTAGAAATTTCTTCTGGAGCCATAGGAACAGAAAATCAAGAATTTTATTATTCAAAATAACATCAAACTGTTAGTAATTTTGTCACCGCTTTTTCATAAAGTTAATCTTTGGCAAGTGCACGACTTTTTTCTAATCTTATTGAATTATTTTTGTGCACCAAACATTTAATTAATTATCCAGTTGAACTGATTTTGACTACGAAATTTGAACTTTTGAACATTGGACGATTTATATCTTTACCGTACCTGGATTTCGAGTTTGAAGCCAAAAACGTGGAAGTGAGTGAGAATTTCTAAAGCATTTTTCTCACTACTTGAGTATAAATTAATAAACTGATGAACTTATTCATTTTCATTGATTTTAGCGATAGAAAATTTAGAGGCATTTGAACGTTTTTTCCCTTTCAATTAAAATTGTATTTTTTTTATTAACTTTTGTATCTTTAAAAGTAGTGTAAACTTGGATGAATACCTGACCGAGAAATAGTGGAAAGCAATTTAGCATTACTCATGATCTAATAAATAACAAGTCAAGGCTAGTTTTTGAAAGCTCACAGAGAACGATATTTTCCAAAAAAGTTGAGTTGTTCTTTGAAATAAATTTATATGCCGATAAATAACTAAAATTTTTTGTAAATTCAATTTCCATATTTTCTTTAACGAAAAAGAATTTTAGATTTCAGGAGTATGTCTCTGACATGACGTTCAAATTAAACGAAATCAATAACAATTTTTTACTCTTAGTTTATTTTCTCAGCAACTTCAAAAATAATTTCATAATTCATGGTATAAATCAAAAAACCACCTCCGAAGCAGATATTTTTGTCATACACAGACTAAAGTATGCTAAATAACATAGGAGTGAATTAGGTTCTCATTATCTAATGTACTAAAAATAATAATTAAGGTACTGCTATTATTGCATCGACATATGAAGAAGAACATATCTGATCCATAAGAACCGCTTTAATCTATAACTTTGTAGTGTTATCTTTCATCCCGATAATTTTCTGGTTTTGAACGAAAATTTGAATTACTGTCAAACATTGATTCAATCATTTCCTTGACCCGTGACTTCTCAATTGGCTCTTCTTGGCTGGCTTGATTATGGTAACGAAATTCGACACCATAGTTACAGAAGCGACCCTGTTGGTCTTATTCCATGGTCTCGAGTTCGGATCCAAAAAGAAGGCGATGAGTGGGAATCTCCAGAAAGCTTTTCTCACTGCTTGACTGGAAATTTATAAATTAATAAATACACGTATTTCTACTAATTTTACAGCAAAAACATAAACATTAAATTATTCTAAAAAATTCCCTGTTGAAAATACAAATTTTAGGAAAAAGTTTTTCGCCTGAGAATACAGATTTTCAAAAATAGCTTTTCGTTTTAGAACACATAGATTTTCTGTCTGGGGATATTCGGGAAAAATCTTTCTATTTTAGTTTTAAATAAAATTCTTTTGAAGTGATTTAAGGACGGTTTTTAATATTCTATTGACAAGGAGTAAAATGTACTTACCTGTTGATAAACAGCAAGATAACCATTCCCCCGATCAGCCAAAAAGCTGAGAAAGAGATTGTTAAATGAAAAATGGCATCTCCGAAATATCCAAAGGTGAAAACTATGTTCTTGTTGTAGGTAGAAATGTAACGAAAAGCGGAATCTATGTCCGCGACGACGTGACAAGCTGCGAGGATGAAGGAGGTCAACAGCAACCTTCGTTCTGCTTTCAGTTTTGCTTTTTGGATGGAGGGGTCTGCTTTCAGAACACAGATGATCGAGAGGATTAATCCGATCAGGGAAGAAGCCAGATTCAACAAGGATATCACAGCGTTGAAGAGTACACGACTTTTCTCGTCCATGGGGTAGAAGTGGAGAAGCAGAGAAATCAACGATACTGTTACGAAAACGGCAGAAACGACGATGATGGTGTTTTCGTTCGACCAGACTCTTCTGTACGAAACGGGATAAACCAAAGCTGTGAATCTGTTGACGGCCAGAACTACTAAAATCCACCCATCGAACATAAAAGCCGCTATCCAGATGATGTCGAAAATCATACTTATCCAAGGTACGAATATATAAAAGCCGAGGATCTGAGTTATCGTCCAGACGAGATTGAAAGTGACGTTCGAGAAGGAGATGATGAAGAAAGATGTCCTTGTGGAAGTACTTTTTCGTTTCAAATCATAGCTTACGACGATGAAAAACGAAGCGAGAAGGGCTATATTCAAATATCCTGTAATACCAAAAAGTCGGAAAGTGATTCCATTAATAACGTCCGCAACATCCTGAAGAGTCATTGTAAAAATAAACTAGAATTTATTTCTACTGTGTATTATCCAGTAGACGAAAATATAGTTCAGCCCTTGGTAATAATGACGGAATCGTGGGATTTTCTTCAATCAGTGGTTTTCTAATATTTCAAATACAACCCGAAACTACAACACCCAAATTATGGGAACTTCAGTCTTCTTGGATGTTTTTACCATAGTTCCAGGACATGCTACAATTAAGTTTTTAAATAAGCTTTGAAAATTATAAAAAATTTAATTAACTTCCGTATTGCCATTGTGGGATACAACTTTAATTCTCAGCACCTTTAAATTTTAAAAAAGGATTCTTGGAATAAACAGTATGATTCATTGTTTTATAAGAAATTTGTTTATCTCATGGTGAACACTATTCTTAAAGAACGCCTCTCAGAGTCCAATAGGATCCTACTTGCTTTGTATCTGACAAGAAATTGGTGTTGTCGACTATCAAAAACTTCATACAGA
>VOSG01000017.1:0-51381 GCA_009761265.1 Halicephalobus sp. NKZ332 | reverse complement strand
GTGTTAGTTATTCCTATATAGACACCGTCAGTAATTCCTGCTCGTTCTACCATACCTGTAATTCTCTGAAGTAATATTGCACAAAGTAAAACAATATCTTACTAGCAATGAAACCGGCAACAAATCCATTAGAGATGGTCATGAGATGGCCTTTCATCGTACCACATACTTGTTCAGCGTAAGCGAAACTACGCTTGTCTGTCGACAGCTTCAGGCAGCTGTAAGTACCCTCGAGGAGAGGAGACATGGGGACAGTGTCGTTAGGACAAGTAGCAACCACTAAATTCGGGATCGACAAGAAGATCAAACTGACTAGGATCAGCATATTTAAAAAATTGATTTGGACTACAATCCTGGTTCACAAATCAACTATGACAATAGCTCTCTTATCGATAATGAACTCTTAAATGATGTTTTGGTGAATAGTGAGCATAAAGCCAACTTATCACATAATGGCAGAAATGGAAACACACAATCCTCTTTGAAGTGGAAAGTTTTATCACCCAGGTAGTGTTTCCAGCTGCAACTCAGTCTTTGTTGAAGAAATCTTGATGAGTCTAGTCTTGCGAGAAAGAACTTTAGTTCTAAATAATCATAGCATATGGATATTATTATCTTTGAAATGTTTCTTTGGTTAGAACAGGTTGCCTAGTTATCCTAACGAAAAAACGAGAATCAGATATGTTTCATTTGCACTCATATTCAGGTAAAAGAAGATGATTAAAATCTATAGTCAAGTTAATGATAAAGTTAATTGTAACAGGGTTATAAACAATAAAATAATTTTATTCAATACCAAAATTACAGAATTACTTTAAATTTGACAAAGATTATATGTCCAATGAGTGACTTAAGTTTTATTAAACTCTTGGTAAATCTCCATGGACTTGTTTTTCAAGCATCTGGAACACCACATATGTAATAATGCTCGTTGTAGCAGTAGTCGGAATACCAGACTCCATATGTATCGAAATAGGCACATAGAGGATCAGTTCCATTTTTCGGCTCCGCAGGACCCCACTGCGTATAGTTCATGTTTTTCCCATCGTCGACAGTCTTCCAGACTCCACCGAATGTGTTGGTTACTCCTATATAGACACCATCTCTGATTCCTGATTGCTCTACGAGACCTATAATTTCCTTAAGTAATGCAATATAAAGTGAATTGGTATCTTACTGGAAATGTACATATCGACGTGTCCATTGGGGATCGTGAAGAGATGACCCTTCATCAAACCACATACTTGTTCACCGTAGGTGAAAGAGCGTTTGTCTATCGATATGTACATACAGTTGTATTTGCTGCCGAAAATAAGAGGAATGGAATAAGTTTCATTGGGGCAATCGGCAGCTGCAAAGTTAAGAACGGATAAGAATGTCAAGGCAACCAAGATCAACATCATCTGAAATAATGATTGACTATGGTCTCTGCTCAAAAATGAACTACGACAATGAGTTCCTTTTTGATAACGGGCTTTTAAATGGTATTCTAGCTAATGAGGAATACAAAGCAGAAAATATATTGTACAATTTTGGAAAAACACACCATACACCTGAATGTGGAAAGTTTTGTCACCCTAACGAAACCGTTCCCAAACTGCAAATCAATCTCTGTTGATAAATACAGAAACCTTTCATACATCTAACTTTGCAAGGTTTGTAGCATGCGAAGGGATATCGTTGTAGTCGAAATCTGTTCACCGAATAGTCAAAGTACAGATTGGATTTTATTTCACTCTCCATTACCCTTTGAAACAGTTAAGGAAAATTATAAATATCTGTGGTCGATTAATTGATCGATTTAATTGTAAATGCAAGATCTAAGAAATGTAATAAATTGCTTTATTTTACAACGACATTTTAAAAATTAAATGACATGAATTTCTAGTGAACTTGGTTGACATCCACTTCTAGTTTGCTGATTGATTTTAGACTCGTTTATCCGGATTCAGGGAGACCACATAGATAGTAGTAGCCAACGTAGCAGTAGTTAGAGTACCATACTCCATCGTTGTTTATATAGACACACAATGGGTAAGTTCCGCCTTGTAGGGCATCAGGAGCCCAGTTGAAGAAGGTAGCGTTACTTCCGTCATCCACATTTTTCCAGACACTATCCAGCATGTTACTTACTCCGACCCAAACACCTCCAGTAAGGGACAAGTCGGTCTGTTTTAATATGCCTACAAAGACTACATAGCAGAGAATCTCGACACTGAGTACTTACCGGCGATAAAGGTGTTGACATCTTTATTCGCGATGGAGATTAAGTGGCCGTTCTGGCTGGCACACTCGTACTCACCATACATGAAGTCGTAAGTTATCTGCGATACACCTGCACACTTGTAACTGGTTCCCAGTGTAGAAGGAACAGCGTGAGTACCATTGGGACAAGCAGATGAGGCAAAATTTGGGATCGACAACAAAATCAAACTGATTAGAATCAACATCTTTAAGAGCTGATCTTAAGTATTACCTCAGCCCAAAAATGAACCGCGACAATGGTCCTCTTGTTGATAAAGAGCCTTTAAATGATATTTTCGGGAATGACGAACACAAAGTAGAGAACTTATCGCATGATTGCAGGAATGAAAGGGCTCTGCTTTGAGTGCGGAAGATTATGACATCAACATGAGATTGGTTTCCAAGCTACAAGTTAGTCCCTATTAGTTAAAAATGCTAATGGATCTACGTTTATAATAAGATATTCAATCTAACATGATCATCAATATGTGTACCTTGTAATCTTAACAATGTATTACTTTTATTTGAGGTATGGTATCCAACCACCCCAATATCAAAGTGAGAATCAGATTCTATTTCAACTTTTTACTATTCTATAGTAGAAAAAAATGTTATTATCCTTAATCACGTTGGTCAAATCCATTGCAAAAAGAAAGTTAGAAACAATGAAGATAATTTTATTTTACAGGAACAAAGTTTTAAAAACTAAAAGTGCAAATTAATTTCTAGTAGATTTAATCGACCTTAACATATGGAGTGTTGTTTTTTCTCAACCTGTTTCTGTTGATATAGAGACACTACAGAGGGCATATGTAGTAGCGTACAAATGAACAGTCCGCCATAGTCCGTCTCCAAACATGAAGACACCCATTCGATAAATTGAACTTTTCGGCTCTCCAGGAGCCCAATTAAAGTATGTAGTGTTACTTCCATCGTCTACATTTCTCCATACTCCACCTATTATGTTACTCGATCCTATCATAAAAGCACTGGTTGTCTTGTTGGCTACATTTATGAGATCTAAAAAGATTTTTATAGTAAAGAATATTCATACTAATTACTTATCAGCCAAGAAAGTGTTCACAAATTCATTTGGAATAGAAACCAGATGACCGTTTCGATTATTACATGCTTCTTCAGCCGTAGGGAAATAAACGAGTGATTCTACCAAAGCCACACAGTTGTAATTACTTCCGAGAGTTAGTGGAATTGGATAACTTCCATTAGGACAAGCGGCAATCGCGAAATTCGGAAACAAAAAACTCAAAACGACGAAAATTAGGGTTTTTGGAAAAATTATTTCGACAATCATTTTTGTTTTAAGAATCAATTCGAATTTGGTTCTTCTATCGATAAACTGCTTATATATTCTATTGAGCAATGGACGAAAAGCTAAATTGTTATCATAATCTTAATAACTAAAAGTGTATTGTATCCTCAGATTTAGGAAAGTTTTATCAGCAAACGAAAACCCGCTTTCAGAGCGAATCTTGGTTCCTCCTCCGATAGGGAAAGAGAAATTTTTAATTGATCCAAGTTTTCAAGGAAAAATTCAGCTCATGATTCTTAGTACATGTTCTGAAACTCACAAGAATGTATTGCTCGGTTACTTCAATAACTAAAAATGAGGATCGGATTCTGTTTCATCTCTGCTTACACTGTGCAAATGTGATAGTCAATTGAAATCTTGGAAGTTAATTTATAAAGGTAAATTATAAAAAAACAATTTATAGATGAATTTATGGTTGATTTAGTTGATCTTCGCTGATGTAGCATTGGTGTCTTTCTTCAAGTCTAATTCTCCAGATCCAGGGACACCGCAGAAATAACCGCGCCACCAATCATAACAAGGACCAGAATACCACAGTCCGTCCTCTTTCATATGGATACATATCGGATAATTTCCATTTTGTGGTTCTCCAGAAGCCCAATTGAAGTAAGTGGCATTACTTCCATCATATATGTTTCTCCATACGCCACCCATTATGTTGGTTACTCCAATCCAGATACCACTAGTCGATCCATATTCAGATACTATAAAGTCTGAAAAGGTTTCATGTACTAAAAACATTTATATTGATTACTTACTAGCTAGCATCATGTTGACATATCCGTTTGGGACAGGAAGCAGATGACCATCATGTTTCATACAGTCTTCTTCAGCTTCAGTGAAATAATCGTGATGGGTAAGCAAAAGAATACAATTATATGGACTTCCGAGATTCGATGGGATAGAGAAACTTCCATCAGGACAATCAGCAATCACATAATTCGAAAACGAGAAGATCAAGATCATCGAGACCAGCATTTTTTGAAGCATGATTTCGACAACCGCTCTTAACTATGGAAAGTCAGGTTGAATATGATTCTTCTGTTGATAAAAAGCTTTTAAATGATATCTTAGTGAATAGATGTTAGAATTTTACGACAAGCTGTAAACTATACAATTAAGATAGCACTGTACCTCGAGATTTGAGAAGTTGTGTATAAAAAAACATTTGTCTTCAAAACACCTCGATTTTATTTGATAAGAGCAAGGTTTTCCGACATGTCTCATTGTTATCGGAAGTCTTTATTTCTAGAAAATGGTTCATGTACATTCTAAAATATACTTGACAATACAGGGTTTCAAAAGTTAAAGAGTTTCTTTTATTAAATTAAAATTTCGTTTATTTCGTAGTAAATATCGTTACCAAAAAACCTCTGTAGTCATCCGATACAGTTTTACTGCTTTTGCATTTAGTAAGAAATAGCTTGTGTCGATTATCAGAAGCTTTTGCATACAGAGAAACCCTCATATTCGGGATAGATGTCTTCAACAAATCGTAACAAAAATCATAGTCAATGTTGTAGTAAAAAATGACTGAAATCGTGTCAAAATGGTTAGTTTGGATTAATTCAAAGATGAATTACTTTTCATTTGGCGTCACCTCATTGTTGAAAGCAGCCGCCAGAAGCATATTACGGTGAAAAAGAGAAAATTCAACTCAATAATTCGAAAACTGGTAAATCACTTTGGCAAAAGATAAATAACACGATTTATCTTAGTTTATTATGAAGAGAATTGTTTTATATCTCTGGAAAGGAGTTTATATATCAAAATTTATTTAAAACAAAACTCAAGAGGAAAATTTTCACCAAACCTTTACAGAAACTTAGAACTTAATTTTTATTATAAATTGATGTTAAAATTTTGTACCCGAGATGCCTCAGGAGATCGAGGAAAATACAGTACATAAAATGTTGCAAAAATAACCAGTTTGAATCATTTTCAATTTACAATTTCGATCACGAAAGAAGCATATCCGCAGCCCTCTGGAGGTCCCAAGCACAGGAGTCCAGAGCCGAAGCGGCGCAATCCGGATCATCTGTGACCTTCATCACGTAGATAAGATACTGTATCTTCAGTTCATTAACAGCCATGGTGACGTTGAAGTTGTGCTTCAACAAGGCACGTCGACAATCAGAAATGTCAGCCGTAGGCACTTCTTTTCGGACTAAATTAAACAGTCTGTTCTCTTCAGTTGTCGCTGAAAGAATAAATTAATTAACATTCGAACCCATAGAAATAAAGACATACGAAGACTATTATTTCCCAGATTACTGTGATTATTATTCGCAGGCGGTACAATATTTGGTTTGGTGTTCATTTTCGGCATAGGGATTTGAGTAGGAGGAGTTTCGAAGTCTTGGATACTAGGATAAATCCCACTTGATGAACCAGTCGTTTCAGGATTCCAACCTGGGAAATTGTAAGTTAAGAATTATAAGAAATATCAAACAATAAGCCTTACCGATAATTTCTTGTTTCTTAGGACCAGGTACAAAGATGTTCACTATCGTATCTTTAATTGTAGGTTTGTCAGATTTTGGAACTTCAGGAAGAACTCTATTTTGGGCTGGTGACGGTTTTCGTTGAGGTGGCGGGGGTACAGGTTTCGGACTAGGATTTGTATTTCCATTAAAAAGCTTTGAAATTTCTTTTATCCTTCTTGAAGGTTCAGGTGCAGGATTCACCTGATTCCTGTCCTTGCCAGGGGGATGATATAGAAGCGGAAAGTTAGAGGACGCAGAGCTCGGAGTTTTGGGGGTCTTAGGAGTCGGTGTCATGGGGTTGGGGCTCGAGGTCATAGAGCTAGGAGTCATGGGGCTGAATCTGGTTCCTTGGGGTACTTGGGGGTTGTTTTTCTCGGAAAAGATGACTTTTGGAATTGGAGGAGGTGGATTGGGCTTGAGTCGGGGAACAGGAACTGGGCTAGCTTTTGGTTCAAAATTCAGAGTTTGATTGACCCTTGGATTATTGTCGAACATTGGAGACCTCGAATGAGAAGGCCTGATTGGCTTCGGGACTTCAGGATTTTGAGCCTGCTGGATTGGTTGGAGAGTTCTTAAATCATTTTTCGAAGCATAACCGTACTTCCTGGTCGTCATGTTTTGTCCTCGAACCGTCGTCGAATCTACTTCTTCGAGAACGACAAATTTCTCTCCATTTTTCAAAGAAATATTGCCGGAGGTTTTCGAAGGATGATCTCCCTCGGCTTCCAGGATCTCGAATTTTATCGAGGAAAGAGTCGAATGAATTTTCGGGAAATCTGGTCGGTCTGTAGGTTTCAACATCCAACAAGAGTACATCAAGCCGCAGATGTTGTTCGGGGCTTTTTCTGGTCTTCGAAGACGTTCTCCACTTTCTGTGGCTTCGAGAACTTTTATGGCCCTCAGCCCGACCCAAGGTTCCTCTCCATAGGTCCAGAGTTCCCACAACGTCACTCCGAAAGCCCAGACGTCTGATGCAGACTGGAAAAAGGTTTCCGTGTATCGAAAACTAATAATATTTCATATGTGGAAAACTCACCGAGAACATTCTATGTCTGAGTGACTCTGGAGGACACCATGAAAACGGGACTTTGTTTCCTCTTTTGAGGATATAGTGTCTATCACTATCGTCGACGACTCTGGATAATCCGAAATCACAGATCCTGACTTGCTGTTCGTTATTCGTCAACAAGACATTCCTAGTAGCCAAATCTCGATGAACGTAACCTTTTTGTTCCAGATACATCATCCCAGCAGCTATTTGGACTGAGTAATTGTGGAGTTGAGAAGCTAGAAGAACGGGCTTATCCGATGAACGAAGTCTGTCCAGCATTGCTCCGCCATCGCAGAACTCCATCACCATCAGCATCGGATCGTCCAAGACAGCCCCGTAAAATTGGATCAGATTTGGATGACGTAACTTGCACATTATATTGATCTCTATAATAAGATCCTTCCGGATTTCTTCATTGATTTCTCGAAGAATCTTAACGGCTACTTCTACTTTTTCTGCTTCGGATTTGTGCCACATGGCTTTCTTGACGATAGCGAACGATCCTTTACCCAACTGCTTCGTCAACTCAATCTGGAAAATTTAAAACCAATAAATCAATAACAATTGATGGAATTAATCAAAATAAATAAAAATTAAGGCATACATATGAAAACTCACATCGTCCTTCAGAATCAAAGCCAATGGAGTCGGCGAAGAACTTGGTGAATTCACATCGTTACTCCTGAGATGATGAGGACTAGATATTCCATGTGGATTCTGAACGGGTTTATATTCTTCTACATTGGAGATGTCCACGTACTTCGTGTCTAGCTTTTTCTTCACTCTCCTTTGGATCGCTTTCTGAAGATCCTTTTCCAAAAAAGCTGTCCTGAGTCGTCGGACCGCTGGAGGAGGTAACCCATAGGACTGGAAAGTTAATCAATTGAGATTATTAATAAATGTATATGCAAAATGAAGATTAATTCGTAGTTCCTCTATGATATTGTTAAAACTCCTTTTATAAATTTACAGATAAAAAATAAAGGTCACTACGGGTTCTCTATGACTCATTAAAAAACATCTTATGAAATCAATAACTACGTCATTTCACGTGGAATCGGTGTATTGATTTTAAACATAGAAGTTCATATAGTAACTTTTAGAAGTAGTTAAAATCGATATGTGGATTTTTAAAACTAATTAAAATCGATATAAAAACTCACTCCCAATTCCTCATCAGTGACATCTTTCAAGTGATCGATTTTTTTGATGGAGTATCTGGCGAGAATAGGAGCAAATTCAAGAAGATCTTCCGTCACCAGAACATTATATAGCAACTCGTCAATGACCAATGCCACCGGCATCTGAAAACTATTAAATTTGTATTAGACTTTTTAAATTCATATATGGAAAGCCACGAGACAAACTTTTCATCGATAAAAGTCAGATTTTTACGAGGATGGAAAAAGGCTTGGCCAAAAAAATTATCAGTTCAACATCGAGCTGAGAAGTTGACGTGAGGAAATTGTTTGAGAAAAACTCAGATAAGAAAACAACTACCTTCTAGAGAACATTTTGTGAGGATTACTGAAATAAATCTACAAAATAAAGAAAAATAGCGATTTTTTCTTTGTAGCTTTATTAGCATTGATATTTTAGGTGTATATTTTCTCATATTAACATGAATATCCTTAAATTTCTATAAATTTGAAAAATGATAGAGATAGGACTCAATTTTTAAAATCATCACAATAGTAGTTTCAGAACCTCGAGATCTCCAAAGAAATCATCTTCAATAACCATAGAGAAAGAATTTATTAATTCTCGGAAATAAACTTTTTGAAAACAATTTTTGTGAAAGTCACCACCTTTCTCCACGAAAAAAGTTGATAATGAAACGATCCGCTGATAACGATTTGTTCATTTACAAATATTCTATTGGTGTAATTTTTATCTAATGTTGATGAATCATTGTTCTCTGATTCTCATTTATTAATACCCTAATTCGGAAAATAATCTGTATCCTAAAATAAAGTCCACAGAAAATCAATTCTTCATTGTGAGACAGAGATGAGTTGAAATTTTTTATTCTCAACAAGTTCAGTAAATATTTTATTTGCGTCGTGGATTATGATTTTTCAGTTATTATAACCTCGATAAAAATTTAAATAAAGACGTCTCCGATACTGGGGCGTCCTTCAGAAGGCACGGAGTTTCTTTGAGTGAGATCGCCCTTGACACTCTCATTGAGCATGTCTGGATGAATCGAGTTCTCTGGATTTAGAGAAACTCTGGAATTCAGAGAGCTTTTTGGATTTGTTGGCATGTCCAGATTAATAGGAGAAATAGGGTCATCTAGAGTTTCGTTTTCGTCATCCAGTGTTATGGCAACGCTGTTCAAAGAAGCCAAAGCATGGATCGGATGGGATTCTGTGATCAAAGCTCCGGAAGACTGCTGTCGGGAAAAAGAGTCCAAAAACTTCATTTTCCCATTTTTCGGCTGACTGTAGCATTGTTGAACACCAAGATGACCATTCGAGTGGGTTCTGTAAGGGGAAGTCCATTTCGAAACTATGTCCGAAATCAGGTTTTTCTTCGAAGACATCGGAGTTAAAGTGTCGAAGGACTTGGAAGTCCTCGAGAAATTCGGATTCAGCAAGAGGGAGTTTCCGTCGTTGAGGGCATGTAGTGAGGTACTGTCGTTGATGGAGAGGTGAATTTTTGAGTTTTGGGGAAGGATGTCGGAATTTGCGTTCGAACGTTTGAATTTGATTCCGGAGTCGTGGGTATTTTCTGGATTCAGGGAAGAGGAAAGAAGACGTTCGTTGGATTGACTGAAATAAAAACATTTATAATGCAGAGATATTTAAGGGATTAAATTTTTCCATAAATCCCGAAAACTCACCCAGAAATCCTGTTATATCCCTTCATCATCTTCGTCGGCTTGATGATGGTGTTGCCAAAGACCCTGGATTCTTCGGGCTCCGTGGGGGTCCTCATCGAACTCTTCCTCATAAAAACTGACTTTATTGCTTGTCGAAAATTCTCGGCGTGGGCAGCATAAAGAAGTGGATTCAGAGCGCAGTTGAAGTAAGGCAGCAGGTGTCTGGAAAGTTGAAATATTCACATTAATTATTAAGAAATCAAAGTATTCACATTAATTATTATGCAATCAAAGTACAAATATTAGTTCTGTGAATGAAAACCTACAGGAAATTAATTACAATTCTGTCGAACTGGGTCTGTATTCTGAGTCCGAAGACGCTGGAGAAGACGTTGAATAGCCAGAACGGAGACCAGCAAATGACGTGAAAGACAACCACCCAGAGCACCAGTCTGGTTACCCGTTGATAAGGGGCCCTAGAACTCGCGGCCCTCCTCATCCTCTTGCTTCCTTTCAGAGCTTCGCGGAGTTTGTTGAGGATATGGTAATAGAAAAAGACAATCAATATCAAAGGTACAGCGAAAATCAGAACCGAGGAGAATGTTATGTACCACTTTGCGGCTTCTGAACTCGGCCATTTCGCAATACAAAGTTTCTGGACCTTGTCGACGAAACGGTACCTCAACATCACGACCTCGCTGAAGGCGTAGAGGGGAGTGGCAGCGAGCACTGAGAGGAACCAGGCGAGCAAGGACAGGGTGATCGCCCATCTGTAGGAGCGATATCGGGAACACCAGTTCGCCTTGCACATTGCACTGAAATTGGAAAAAATAAATCTAAAATAATAAAAACATTGTGGTTTTTTCATTAAATTGCGGAATTAGAAACCAATGAAATTATCTGTTTCGGCCATTTATCTAGAATACAGTGGACTACGGTAAGTAGGAAATATTTTGTTTTGACTATAAATCATGGATTTTAAAAATCCTGAAAATTTTAGAGGAAAGAATATTTCGCGAAAATTAGCACAATTATTGTAACTTAGGCTTTTCCAAGAAGCACTCTTATTGTAATTGTCAATTTTTCTATTTTTATCAATTTCGTTTTAAAAAAAAAAGGTTTCAAAAAACTCAAAACTAACCAATATCGATCAGCAGCCAACAGGACGACGAACAAAACAGAAGCATATTTCCCTGAAAATTTCAAAATTAATTTACTTCTAAGAATATCATCACTTTTATTCCCAAAAATTTCGTCACTTATTTCTAAAAGTGTTGCTTATTTTTCCTTGAACATTTCGTTAATTTTATTCTTAAAAGGCTTTATTAACTTAAAACACCAAAGTTCCAGGACTTTTCTGTTTCATTTTCCGAATGCACGTCATGGATTTTGAGGGTGTTTCTACAACCCCGTCTGAGTTCAAGTGAGGAATTTGGAATGAATTCCAAGGAAAGTTAATTATCTCGAGATGAATTATTAAATAAAAATCGAAAACTTAGACATTTATAAAAATAAATGGAAATATCAGATGAAGTTTGTTTTTGAAAATATGAACACCTAGATGAAAAATATTTTTAAAGAGATTTTAAAACATTTGGACACAAGCTGCCGAGATGCTCCCGCATTTTGCGTACAACTTGTACCCAAAAAGTGATGGAATGATGATGTTTGTGTAGAAGACAACATAATCATATTTCTTTCTATATGTTGTGCGGAATTTTGAGTCAAAAATAATATAATAATTATATTTATGTCAAAAGTGATGAAACTATTTTTTATCATATTTTGCAGGACTTCCATTCAAAAAAATGAAACAAGAATATTTTCATGATGTATATTGACAAACTACTCTGCACATTGCAAGCAACTTTAGATCTCAGAATTATGTGATAAAAATACTCATATCAGAAATTAATATAGAGATGTGCAGAATTTTAGAAATTAAAAAATTCAGAATTTCGACTCACCAGTGGTTTCCGTCCCGTGATAAATGGTACACATGGTGAAACCGAACCTCCAACTCCTGTCGTTCAACTGGGTGGCAGCGACCAAGGTGAGATTAGCGAGATACATGAAATCCGCTAAACACAAGCTGATCATGTAGACATTCGTGATGGATCTCATATAAGGCCTCGCTAAGATCACAAAAATAACGAGGAGATTTATAGATCCTATGGAAACAAGTAAGAGGTGAATTATCGTCAAGGCCATCCTCAAGGAATAAATACTCGCTGCTGGGGTCGGTGGGGGTCCAGGAGGAGGCCCTGCCGTCATCGTGGTCGTTTCCAAGTAAGTCGAATTTTCATCTGGATTAGAGTAGTTCAATATTGATATCAATGTGGAGGTTATTAACTGCACTTCTGATCCCGGACTCACTGATGACGTCATTTTTAGTCTGAAGAAATCAGAAATTAAAGTAAAAAGTGAATTTAAGATTCAAAAATAAATCACGTGGAACAAAATTAACTAAATAAAAAATCCGAAAAAAAGCATATTCAAACAACGAAAAAGATTGCATGTTGGATACAGTACATCAAACTTATTTTGAACATGCGAAAACCTTAAAGTTTAAAATGTCAAAGTTATTCAACTTTTTAAAGAAAAATATGAATTTAAATAAAAATATAAAATTTAATAGAGGAAAAATAAAACACTCCGAATATAATCTATCAAATCTTGAATCTAAAAATCCGAAAGTTATTTCCCCTAATTGTTATTTAACGAAGCTATTTTGACGGGAGATAAGTTGGACACCGAGGCTAGGAATGAAGGATTATGGAAATGCCCTGAGGCTAAAGGCTAAAAGATTCAATATCAAAGTACCGAGAAAAATCTCCAAGTTTTTGACTTGCATAATTAAATAAAGGTTTTTAATTCCTTTAATTTACAAAAATAAAAGTACAAATTTTTTATCGAAAATAAACTAAAAAATGGAATCGGAAATTTTTAAGTGGTAAAGTAAAAACGGAATCTCGAAAAAAATTGAAGGAAGTTTTGAAGATTGAAGCAGAGAAGCTCACCATATGACGTGGAAGTAAATTAGAGATAAACTATAATAATCGGAAATATGGAGAAATTAAAGAAAGTCATTAGAGTTCAATACATATAAGAAGCGAAGAAAGAAATTGTCAGAGTTCAAAAATATATAGTGTGATAAAATAAAATAAGAAATTAAAGGAGTTTGTCACAGGACACAAGATGAATATACAAAAGTGGAAGTAAAAATAAACTAAAAATTTAAGAATTAATGACATTCTTAAGGAACCTAGTGTACTTACAGATATTCGAATTTTACTCGAGATGACAATTTAAGAAATGTTTGGTAACATCGAATTTTAATTAAAAAAGTACATAGAAAAATCATAACAACTTTAAATAGAAAAAATTTAATCTTACTCTGAAAATTTGAAAGTGCTCTTGGCATGATAACAACAACTAGTCAATATTTGGATTTTTGGTTTTATGTTCTCTCAGAGGAATCATGGCGGGTATAAATAAACAAGTTTCACTTCGAGATTGCCCTAATCATCGAAAATCTTCTGGAGCACTCTCGCCACGAAAGCTGTTTTTCGTGTTCAAAGGGTAACTAATTCATTTGATTCTCGGAGTAATGCATGGAAAAACAAGTAAAAAAGATCTTTTTCGAGACTAAGCTGCGTAGAAATTAAAAATTGTTCAAGTGGTCTCGCGAGGAACATTTCAAAGAAGTCAAAAATAAAATCCCTTTCAAGAGGAAATAGATAAAATTGTCCCGCGACGAAGACACAGATCCAATTAAAATTTAAGTTTCCACTAAAAAACTAAAATGAATAAAAATCAAAAATTGCTCCAATAGGTTCGTGACAAACACTAATCTGCACAGTAAACTACATAGACTCACGAAGCCTCAAATGGCTTCCGTAATATCTAATTACCATTGTTGCGTGAAGATGAAATTTCGAATCTCCAGAAAAGAACAACTTCCTTATAAAAGGAAGACGATCAGTCAGACGTAAATTGTGACGGAATTTCCTGAGCAAATGGTACCTTGCAAAAAACTATTCTGTAAGGGAAAAGCCTTAAGCAGGCAATATCCTATGAGAGAAAACACTCTGAGAAATGTCCTATAAAGAAAATCCCTCATGAAAAAGTGCCCTATGAAGAGAACGTCTCATGACAGACGCTCCTGGGATCAACAGAAGCAAGTTCCTGGAGGAAAATGTACGTAATCCCTTGGAATTATTCTCGGGTTATTTTTAGGGGAAAGTCTGGAATAAGAATTGAATTTTTCGAACAAAAACGTTATAGTTCATGTTAATAATTAAGATATTAGATGAATGAAGAAAACATAAAAGTACAGAAAGTGAATAATTTGGAAATTATCGGGTGTTCTGGGTTTTTATGGATGAATTATAAATTTGAGAATTTCAACGATCATTCTTCTTTTTCATCAAAATCAAAAATCAAATTTCCCAGGAGTCTCGACATAGAGAATTTGGACTGGGTCGTGTCCCAAGGGAGAAGAGTTTGGACAGAGTTGTGTCTCAGGAAGAAAATTTCAGACTACGGTCCCGAAACTCAATCATCGTTCTTATAAAAAGGAACACTCCTTTTCTAAAACTACTCAGAAGCTTCGGACAATTCGAAATGTTAGAAACAAAACTGTCACTAATAAGGAAATTCTGTTGTATTAAATTTTCTTCTAACAGGGACGCGGGAGAGAAACATAAAGTAATTATCAATCAGAAATACCAAGGGCCAAGGATCAATCTCAGATGGAGATAGAGGTCAGGTAAAATTGCTTTATCAAAATTACTATTTTTGTTTTTGTTTTTATTTTAATTTGAATATATATTAAAATTAAGTAATGGAAATTCTCAAGAATGCCGTTTCTTATTTTGAATATTACAAAAAATTCGAAAATGAAGTGGAAAATTCTGCTAAGAAGATGACAACGATTTAATGAACAAAAATAAAGTAATTATCGACAAAAAATACCAAAGACTGAAGGTCAGGGATCATTCCCAAGTGGAAATATTTTTATAGGTGTTATTATCGGTAAAAAACCTCCAAGGGTTTATGAAAATTATTATACAGGGAAAAATCGCAAATATTTTTATAAAAATAATAAGGAATTTTCGAGAATTTTATTTTTAGAAAGTATTAAAAACTACAAAACGGTCCGAAATTTGAAAATAGAAATTTTGCAAACTGTGTATTGTTATTATATTAAATTTCCCCCAAAAGATAATTTCATAAAGATGGAGAAAAGAAGTTGAAAATCATTTTATCTCCAAAAAATAAAAATCCTCACGTAATTCAGAGGCTTCGAAACTCTAAAATCCTAAAATGTCTACATCATCATTGAAATCCGAAATTCTACGTAATTACAAAACTCGGGAATCTTATGTAATTGTGAACTTTCGAAGCTCCCACGTAATTCAGCAACTTTTATCAATTACCCCTGAACCCTAGCACCACCGGGCCCTAATTGACTTTCTCTAGAATGGCATTTGGCGCTGCAGCATTTTGCATTTTTAATCTTCTAGAAATTTGAAAAAACAAAAATCAAGAGCAGAACCGTTCTCATTACTTCCTTAATCCATTTTACATGAACAATGAAATTTTAAAACTTGAAATCTTCCTCCGAGAGAAGATGTCAAAAAGAAGAAATCTTTTTACATAGTCGTGAAAACCAATAATTGCATTTCAGCTCACGTTTGATGCCTGAAACTTCTCGAGGAATTTTTTCGAAGAATTCCAGGCTACTTTTGAAGAATAAAACAAAGGATAAAAATATCACATCACTGAAATTAAGAATCAGAGTTGTCATGAAATGGTCCTGAAGAGAATTCAGAGAGATTTAGGAATTCAAAGTTGCAAATAGCTGTCTCGAAATTTCCAAAGATCCCAGTCAGTTTAATTGATTGCTTTATAAAAAATTAAAATTTCCCGCCAAGTTGGCAACGTTCCAGTTGTCAGACTTTGAAAAATAATGAATAAGAATTATCACGGAATTTTTGACACGAATTTTTAACTTTCCCAAAATTTCGAGAAATTTCAAAAATTAAAGATTATTTTTCTACGAAATAGTTTCGAAAAGAATTGCCAGGATTATAAGTATAAAATTATCAAAATCGAAGATGAACTTTTTCACGAAATGACCTCAACACGAATTTCCGGAAATGATAAAAATTAAAAAATTTTCCAAGAAACTCTAAACTTTTTGATGAATTAAGAAATTTGAAGCTTCGAATTCCTATTTTGAAAATTTCATGGAATTCTGGAAAATAACATTCTACGAAAAATTCCATGACTGTTGACGTACATCGTTGAAGGCATAATATCCGTCTCAAACAAGTTCATTAACAAAAACTTAATAGAAATTCTAAAATGCAAGAAATGACGAAAATGTCACTTTCTCCTTTAACCCCTAAGGCAATTTTGATTTTGAATTTTTGTTTTCCAGGATTAGTACCTCGAAAAATGGGATTAAGCACTTTGATGAAATTTAATTTGAAACAGATTTTGAGGATAATGAGAATGAAGGAGGAAATTGGGTTTTGTTTGTTTAGACTTTTGAACACTGGGAAAATATTAAACTTTCAGAAATGATTTAAAAATTAAAAAATAAAATTTAAATTGAAAATTTAATTAGAAATTAAAAAAGAAGATTAAAAATTTAGGAAATTATTAACAGGATGCTGAGAACAATAAAAACAACTTTCTTCCCGAGATCTATTTCTGGCATGTTGCTCATTTTGCTAAGAATACAAAATCAAAGTTAATTAAAATATTTAGAAATCGCAAGAAATTAAAGATTATTATTTTACCCCCAAGACTTGATTTTTGACGTCTTATTTGTTTCGCTAAAAAAACAAACGATATGAATCACAGAACATGGAATAAAAATAAGTTAACCTGGAAGAAATATTTAAAGACAGAACCCACAAAGGAGCTGTTTTCTTAAAGTTCTCCCCAAAACTTGGTTTTTGATGTTCTATTAATTTCGCCAAAAAAACTAACACAATGGATTAAAACACGGAATAATTATACATTGATCTAAATGAAATATTCAGCAAGGCAGATTTTACTCAAAGAGAAAAGATTTTCTCAAACTTTCCCCACAAGAACTGGCTTCTTTGAAACGATTAAAACACAAAATTTAATTTTCCTAACTCCCTCGATTTTACTTTTTTAAAGTAGATTTTCAGGAAAATTAAAGTGCCTACGAGTTGTCTTAGAAAAAATAAAAATAGAAATTATTGAAATTTAAATTCAACGTGAATTCAGACAGACTGGAGGAAACTTCGCCAACGGCTTTCTGAGGACAATTATCCGACTTTAGCTATGGGTGGATAAATGGAATTTTGGGTCCGAAAATATTTTTAAAAGGTGTTCTTAAAAAGATAAAGCCTTTTAAAGAAAATACTCGAAATATTCTTAAAAGTATATTTTAAAATATTCAGCAAAAAGTATTTTAGAAAAAAAGTACATTTTAAATGATAATTTCTGGAAAATATATTAAAAAATAAGGTATTTTTGAAAAAGTAACTTTGAAAAATAATTTCCAAAAAAGTATTTTAAAAAATGAAGTGCTCTTTAAAAAAGTATCTTTGAAAAATGAAGTAATATTGATTTTAGAAAAAAGAGCAAAAATAATGAAAATGATTTTAGAAGGACCTCTCGAGACTAGATTCTGAAAAAAGTTAATAAAATTAAAGAAAAAAAGAAAGAAAAATATTTAATATTACTTTAGAGCAAAGTTTTCGAATGAGATTATTGTTCTGAAAGTTTTTGGAAGATTAAATAAAAAAGTTGAAAATGGGAATGTGTATTTTTTGGAAGTACTTTGTTTTAATAAGAAAATAAATTGCTATAAGTTGGTGTAGTTTAGCGGATATCTCGGAGACGGTGACTAATGGGTAGACTTTAATCTTTAATAAATCCTCGTAGTTTTGGTTATCAATAAATTTATAGAAATAGTGACTGATTTAACTAATTTTAGATACTATCTAGAATGTTATTTTTCTGTCAAGAATAGCGCCCACTCAGTTACTATACTTAAAAAAGAAATTCCCAGGACGGTAATTGGAAAAAACAACTTCAAGGAACTTGGAGCATTATCGAAGAGCATTTTTGAAGAATTAGTTTGTATTTTTTCAGTCATTATCCACCCAATACGAAAAAAAATAATTAGAGGAGCTTCTGATGTCACTATGAGACAATCTGAAACAGTCATAAAAGCCAAGAACTCTGTAGTAGCGAACTGGATTCGTCTCAATGTACAAAAACTAGAGATTTCCTAACGATGCACAATAACTTCCTTATTTTAATACACAAAATAAGGACATTTCCAATAACAACTTGCGATACAAAGAATTGGAGGATTTCCTAATAATGAACTTGAACTTTTTGAATTCTAGCACAAAAACTGAAGAGTTGGACAACAACTGGAATTTTTAACCGTCGATATACAAAATTAAAGATTTAAGTAGTAAAATAAAATTGTATAATTTCAGTACAAAAGCCAAACTTCTCGGTTGATAAACTAGGGTTTTTAGATTTAAGAAAAAAGACTCAGTGAACTAAAAGTGTACACTTCTACCATAAAAGCTAAAAATTCTCAGCTGATAAACTAGGATTTGCTAAAACTAGAGGACTGAGTAATTTAGTTTCCGCCAAAGTTTTCTTCAAAGACATCCGCTGACTAATTACCCAGTATCCAAATGTGTTCTCATCAATGAGGTGGAAAAGGACATTTGTAAAGTTTTTAAAGAGCAATTCCAAATTCAATTTTCTCAGTAAAAATTCTTAAAAGTGAAGTCACTTAAAAGTGGAAAAATCAGATTTGCCTGGTCGGTCAACATTGAAATTTGATTAATTTTGGTATAATACAGAGAACTGGATTTCTTAGCCGATTTTTGGACTTTGGTTAAAGAAACAATAATAATATTATGGAAATTAAAACCCAATTTCTTTACGAAAATGTCTCGACAGGAATTTTCAGAGTTTCCATAGGAAATTAAAAATAATAATTCCTATAGAATTGTCTTGAAAAAAATTCGCAGGGTTCTCCTCATAAGGAATTAATAAAAACTTCTACGGAATCGTCTCGAAAGGAACTTCTAGAACGCAAAACACTAGTCACAATTACGGCTTTCTCATCTCAATTTACCTCACTCCATCCTACCCTACCCCATCAAATCATAGACCACTGTATTCTACTCTGTTCCACGTTATTCTTCAGACTCCATCCGAATTTATCCAGGATTTACTTCTTTCTGATCCTTTGGGGGTGACTTTAATCTCGAAATAACCCAGAGGATTAGCATTTGAAGACAGCCGAGTATCCTGGAAAAAAACAAGACCTCACGAAAATTTCAAACTCAATTTTCGGACACATTGTTCAATTTAAATATTTTCGCTTTTTGTACAAAGGACGATAAAAAAATTAATGTTATCTAGTTTAATTTTTCCTTAAAAATAATAGCATAAATATAAAAAATCTTTTTTAAATTTGATTTTGAATTTTTAAATTTAATTTCTAATTTTTAAAATAAAGTTAAAAATTTTGTTCTTCAATCTGTTCATTGTTCAAGCTTCAATTTAAATTTCAAAAATTTCCCTTTTAACTTCCTAATTCTACATATATTCAAAGTTACTCGCTGATGCGAAATCAGGTTCAAGAAAATTTTCGCTTTGTTGGAACTCCGGAATAATTGAGTAAGTCCAGGACCAAACAAAAGATGGGAAAAATAAAAAAGTTTAAAAAGAAGTTGAAACAGCATGAGTCCAAAAGGGCCAAAGAAATTTCGAAAATAATACTATTATAAACAAAAAATAAACAGTTTTCCGAAACGGTCTAGAATTGAATTTTAGAAATTTTCGGAATTTTAGTTTGCAAATATAGATTTCGAAATTAAATTAATGCAAATATTAAAAACAGATTTTTATATCATTAAAAAAACTAAAAATAACAATTTTTAACACCACCCTGAGAACCAAAAATAAATTTTTCCATGAAATTATCTCAACACGAATCTCAAGAACTATTACTGTAATGTATTCTTTGTGGAAATTTCAATTGGATTCTGGGAAATTCTGGAATATCTCACGGAAATTTGATGGAGGAATACAGATTTTGAGTTACTGCGACAATGCCTACAAGAAAGAAATTATCTCACCCAGAAAAGCTTAATGAATTTCTTTTCCTAACACAAAAGTTTGAATGGAATTTGTACTAGTTTTTAAATGAGACCCTGCATTTCTAAAAATATCTTATATATCTTACAGTGTACATGACACAATTTAAAAATGGAAGGGGAAATTTAAAAAATTTTAATAAAATTTATATTTTTCCCGTTTATTTTATATCCGCCAGGATCTCTTATATCTTCCCGTTTATAATTTAATATAATTAACTGAAAGAAATACCATATTAATTCAATTTAAAAAGGAAGATTTTTCGACCATTCGAATTTAAATGGAAATCTTATTATTTTTTCGTTCATTTTTATATTATCTAATATATTTATATACTTTATATTTTTCTAATTCAATATAAAATAAGAACTGATTTTTGTAATTCAATATAAAAAATAATTTTCTGTAATTTAATGTACAATAGATAGTGATTTATGTAAAACAAATGTTCCGAATAAATTTAAAAAGAAACAAAAATCAACGTCGTTAAGGAAGTCTCGAAGGGAAAATTGCTTTTTGCAGCCAGTTAAAAAAATCTGCAGTTGCCTTTTTTAAAGGGCAATTGGCCTCGTTTCTAATGACGTTCATCTGAATTGTTTCTTTTTGGATTTACGGAAAACAACTTCGAGGATGTCCCTGGGGATTCCTACTTGGAGAATCTTAATTGAAGCAGTTTATCCGAGTCTAGAAATCTTCGAAAACATGTTCATAGATTGTTTTCAGATGAATGAAACATTACGTTGAATTTTTGAGGAGTAAATAGGAAATGACGAGGATGGTGCAGAAAGAAGGTAATGTGATATTTTATAAATGTAGAACATCGACGAAGGAATCGTTGATGGCGAGAAGGTTGACAGAGGAGTTGTTAGAGAGAGAAATTGCACAAGAGTAGTAATTTAATAAAGGATAAATCGAAGAAGGACTTTATAGAGAGGATGATTGAAGGGAACACATTAGTAAAAATATTGGATAAGAGACACTTTGTAAGGAAATGTAATTGCGGAAAGGACAGTTCTAGGTAAACAAGTAGCAAGAGGATTGATTAGGAAAAACACTATGTGGAATGATCGGAAGGTGGAACGTGAAGAGGAAGTTGTTGCAAACAGGAATATGTGATAAGCGAGGGGATTATACGGGTAAAGAACGTCATGAAGAAAGTGATTAGGGAAACAAGATTGACAATAGCTTTTTTGCCGTAGATTCTATAATGGAATTATCTTCTAATCTATTCTCTAGTTTCTTTCTCATCTGTATCTTTGACCCTTCACCCTCTGTTCTATTTACTCTATCCTTATTTAATTAATTCACCCTCTACTTGGTTTGCCTAACCTTTATCTAATTAACCCATCCTCTATTTTGGTCATGTAGCACCATTGTATATTGTCTTATCCAATATCTGTTTAGTCATCACTTACCTAATTTATCTGACCTTTATCTAATTAACTGATCCTCTGTCTTGGTCATCTGGTCCTATCTCATTAACTGATCCTCGTCATTTGTCATATCTCCTATGTACTTCCCGTTATTTCGGTCCATTGACTCATTTCGTACTTTATTATCTCTTTTTTGATTACCTTACTCACATATCACTAACTCATTTCCTACTTTACGTAATGTTACTTCATCCCAGTAGCTAATCCCGTATCTTATTTCGCTTTACTCCAGTAATTTATCCTATATCTTACTCATCGTGACTCCATCTCAGTAGCTAATCTTCTTCCTTGTTTAGTGTTACCCTATCTTTGTGGCTAATCCTCTACCCTACGTACCCTTCCCTTAGCATATTACTATTACTCCAACTTTTCCCTTCGAAAGATTAATTACCAAGGATATTTTTTGCAAAGTTTCCCACTGAATCTTCATTTTCTCATTTTATATTTTTTCCATTTCCTGATTTCCAAGAATATAAAATGCCGAAAGAACCTATAATTGTCCCTTTTGATCTCTCGCCCAAGGCAATTTTCCAAATTTCGAAGCTATCTAAGGATAAATAAATATTTTTTAGTTTTTCGAATGAAGGCAATTTAAGAGAAAAAAGTTTATTATAATCTTTGGGCGTCAAAACTTCGGATGAAATCTTGTTCCTTGACACTGGGACAGAATGGCTTGCGATTCGAGTCCAGGATTACGAGTTCGTCGATCCCTATGTAATTGTTCCCCGGGAGATTATAAACGTCGAAAGCAATCTGAAATAGAAAGTTACATCATTATTAACATCAGAAATAAACAATTTCATGAAATTTCCTCGATGTGAATTTTAGAACTCAAGAAATCTGAACATTTACACAAGGAACATTTATCATCCTTGAATTTCTTTGATAAACTTAAAAAACTCACATAATCATATCTTCCCATCGTCAAGACTCTGGATTCCCTGAACCACCGTTTCGATTCTATCGTAGCTCCAGGAGCTTCGAACAGAACTTCCTCTTCTTTGCTGCTTTCTTTTTTCGCAACCAATTTCAAATTCGCGCCTCTCGAAACTTTATAATAGGCGAAGATTAAATTCACTTCGTTTTCGATCTCGAAAGGTTCTGTTTTCAGTCTGGAATACAACTTTGGTCCCGATACGAAAGCGAAACTTCCGGCTTTGTTGTACGGTAAGAGACTCGCGTCTCCTCTGATGCCCGTGGCCGGATTTCCCACAGGACCAAAGGAGACTTCCCAATCTGTTTTTTTGACGAAATTCATGCACTCTTCGTTGGTGAAAGTGCAGTTCAAAACTCTGCAAGCTCCGGAATTCACAGGGATGAATCTGGATTTTTCCGTCGTGAAGGGCAGCGGAGTGGTTGTTGAAGGTTCCTGATGAGCTACGAGATTTACAAAATCCAGTGATTCCGGAGTCGTTTTCGAATGTTTAGAGGATTTGTCGAGAGGAATTAGTTCTTCTTTTCCAGAAGAAATTGGTCGAGAAAGCTTTAGAGTTTCTGAATTTGAGTCGATTTTGGAGCTGATATTTGAAACGTTGGAATCTTGGTCGTGGAAGGGTCCGGTCAAAGGTACGAAGTCTACTCCATTGTTCTGAAATAATGATAAAGATAACGAATTTTACTTCAAATAAAATTTTCATCGTAAAACTCACGAAGAATCCAGTCCCAGTGGAACACAAATCGCCGTAGTATTCCAGACTGTCGATGATGGCGAAACCTCCTTGGAGATTGTTCGCTTCCATCACAAAGTTCTCTGCTCTGATGAAAATCTGAAATGGTTAAAATTATTACAATGAATAAAAGTTCCTTCATTTGTGCCACAATGTAAACTTTTTTATTTATAAGAGTCAAAATCTTACCTGAAACGGCTTCTTCCCCAGATCCGGAATGCTCACATAGGCAGGTCCAGGATCTCCGGTCTCGATGGCAGAGGAGCAGTAATCATAAGTCGGATAAAGTTTGTCGGTGGTTTTTGTGCAGACGTAAATTTTCACATCGGGACTTGTCCAGTACATGAACCTCAACTCCGCCGGTCCGATTTGGCAATCAATAATGTCACTGACCAAGACAGCTTTATCCGAGGCAATCCTGACTTTGTCCGTTGCCACTATACCGTAATATCCATCAGGGGAATTTTGTGTACCAGTAGCGACTCTAAGTTTCGTTTCGTCGAGAAACCCATTTCCTTGGAACCAGTCCAACTCGTCGATCAGTATTCCTTCCATGTTCCTCCACCGGCACTTTTCGTCAAAGTCGTAGCAAAAAAGATCGACGGGATCCTTGATGGTGGATATCTGTTTGTTATCGAGAGAAATAGGACCTTGACTGGCCTGGATAGGATCTCCGAAGATCTTCAGGGCGTTCTGGGGAGACATCTGCGAAAAATAGTCGTTGCTGCCGCCATATGCCAATGGAGGGGCACAGGACTCTGGAAATGATCAAAATCCAACTTTGTTTTTTAAAATTAAAAAAAATAGTTTTTACTTTTCAAAATTTATGGAAATACTTGTCTAAAGCTCAAATTGAAAAATTGACCTCAAATTCCTAAAAACACGAGACTCGAGGATCGAACTCGACCGAGAAAAAGAAAAACAGTCTTTAACCACTCGAATTGAGGAAGTATTTTCTCAGAACCCAGACCTCAAAAAAGAAAAACTAATTTTTAAAAACATAAATTAAAAATTAAATCTAAATCTAGATAAATAGATCTAAGCAAGAAATTTTTTCATTGTTAAAAATACCAATTTAACTTAAAACTTACCAGTGATCCGGATGATGAAAAAAATAATCCCAATTTTTTTAATCAGATCACCCATGTTTCTTTTCGAAATTTTCAGACTGAACTTAAAAACCTAGAACAATCCACGAAATCCAAAAATGAGAAAAACAAATATTTGGATAGTTCCAGCAAGATTTATACAGAGTGAAAATCACTTGACCCAAGATGTTCTCCTTTAGAGACTAGTATTTTTCGAAATCCAACAAGGGGTTCAGACACTTTCGAGAATCTCAGAGAGAGTCCTGGAACCTTCGAGAATTCTTTGAAGATCTTTGGAGTCTTCTAAAACTGCTCAGATATTTGAACTTCAGAAGATCCCAAAAGTTCGTGCCGAGGTATTTTCAGGGAATTCATTTCTGATTTGGTGATGCAATTTTTATTCAATGAAACTCAAAAATTGTTTCTTTTATTAAAAACCCGTCATTAAATTCCCCAAGAAGAAGTAAAAAATCGTAAAGTTTAAAAAGTTTAATATCAAGATATTTTAAATATAGAATTATAGTGAAATATGTTATACAGCTGCCGAAGGAACTTCACCAGATGGTTTCCTCTGAAAATTCGATTTTATTTAAAAAATAAACTAATTTTTCCATTGCAAAACCAATAAAGAGAATTAAGCGGTGGTGAAATGTTTCCAAAAAATGACTTTTAAAGAATTTCTTTTTTGAAATTTTCATTTCCTGTGAATAAGTCTCGGAGCGAAATTCTCTCACCTCAATGCTATTTTTGTGGGTCACTAAGAAACTGTTTCTTCTCATATGATTGCTGATACTGTAGATCAGTTGAGTGACTTTTTCCGAGCTTTCAATTGCTCTGAAGGTCCTCCAATAAGCATGTGAACACAAGACAAGATCCAACACCGTACATAGCTGACTATAAGGTGAATAATTCGAAAACAGCACTCCTGACACCTGAAATTGAGAGTTTCCGTAAGGCTAGTTTTTAATTAACTTACCAAAAAAGTGATGTAATTTCCAAAGTGTGGCAGAAAATCTAGAAAAAAATAACAGACTATAGTTTGAGCAACTAATCGATATCGCTGAAAAATGTCATGGGATTATTTTTCCAAGGAATAATTTTAATTATTTTTGTAAAACCAAGTTGATTCATAAACACAAAACTAAGTCCCGAAATTTGTTTTTTGAAATATAATTGTCATCTTTTTATAATGACTGAGACAGTTAATGTTTATTTTTATTTTTATTTTTTAGAAACTTTTACAAATAAATCAACTCACCACCCTTCTGTTTGATTGGAAAACACTCTGATTTCTCATGCTCCTTTTTTTCATAACTATCAAAAACACGGTTCCTAAGGCCATATTGATGACAGACAATATCCATCGAAGGTGAACATAAAAATCCGGAATTATTCCAGTATCCACAAAAAAGCACTCGAAACTTCTGCACTCCGTAGAATTTCCCGGAGGCAAACTAGGAACGATTTGGATTACTGTAACGACGATCATAGTAAAAAGTAAAAACAAGCAGGCTCCTCTTGCGAAAATAATCATCTTGTATTTTACGTAGTTTGTAGGAAATAACAAAATCAACCAGCGATCGACAGAAAGAAAAAAAACTGCCGTCGGTATTACGGGTAGCATTAACATCGTCGGCAAGGAAGTCCAGAAGAGCACGTAGGAGTTATAGATCACCTGGCTCGGATGCCAGTAGAGGAGCATATAGATCGTATGAATGAGACTGAAAGTCGAAAAGAGAACCCCAGCCTAAAAAAGTTAATTAATTTAGAAAGTTAAATGATAATTCCTGAAATCTTTTAGATCGACAACATATAATTTATATTTTTCATTCGAGAGTTTTGGGAATTCGTTTCGAAACAATTCCGTAAGGTCTTCATTTCTTATAAAAAGTACTCAGAAACAAACCTGCATATACAAAATCATAGTGGGACTCAGATCGATCGAGTTACTCGCCTTCTTCACCACGTACCGTATCAATAAATTCGAGAAACGGTAAATAGTGTAAAAATGACATCCCAAAATCAGGAGATACTGTAGAAAAAAAGACAATGTTAGCCATAAATATGTCATTTTCGTAGTTTAGATTTTTTTTTAAATCAAATTTTTTCGAAGACATTAACAAAATACTGATTCTGCAAAGCCAGAATAGTTTTTTTCTGAATTATTTCCTGTTTAAGAAGGAAAGGTCCAGGTGAAAAAGAAAGTAACGATTCGGGGGCTGAAAATTAAATTTCGATGGAGACCCCGAGTCATGTTCATACGCAATAATACGGATAGAGACATACGAGTGTGTTGATATAGACAGAGGGATAGAGATATTAATACAGATGGAGACATGGGAGTATATTAGTGCACATTAATACAGACGGAGATCTCAAGGTGTGTTGAAGTAAATGTAGACATGGGAGCGTGTTAATACAGATGGAAATCTCGAGGCACATTAACACAAGGTAATACCGAATAAAACAACCAGACATGTTGTTTGAATATGTATAAATGACAAATTTATTATTTTCTATGATAGTAATTTAAAAGTGGATTTAATTTTAGGAAATATTCTTTGTTTTCCAATTAAAAATGACGTTTAAAATGAGGTTTTATATTAAAAATCGAGTTATTTTAATCAATGAGAGAAAGCTAGAAACTACTCTCACAATCTACTGTCTCGGGGTTCTTGACGTCAATCGTGATTTGTTTTAGAATTTGCTCAAAAAGCTGTCTGTCTGCAGTAAACTTATCTTACGGTAGTAACTTAAAAAAGTGATCATATGGAAAATAGCAGAAATCTTAGTATCTTGAAGAATACGATTTCTATTTTTAGTAGTACAGTCTGTTTTGTAATGTGGTAGTTTTCAAATCACTGATTGGATGTATATTATGAACTTAATCTTGCATGAAATCAAAACCAATACCTAAATTATTTCGAAATTGATTACAAAGCTGTTCCGGAACAAAGTTTATTTCCGCCTTTTGGAACAGTGTATGATCTATGAAATAACTTCAATTTTCAGAAACTTCGTAATAAGAATCAACTTTATTGTTGTAATGTATACCTCGGTACACAATTTCCTTTTTGAAGAAATTAAATTTATCATGATACTCAGAAAATTCCTTATAGAAATTAATTCCATCAAACTTCTTGGCTGAATTTAATATTAAAAATTCTATTTTCCGTAGGTGCAAATGAACTTGCTGAGCCTTGAAGAGTTTAGAATTAACAGTTGCCTTCGCTCGTCTATTGAATGGGCTGCAATGTTGAATTCTTTTCTAGGGGTGAATAAACTGTAATTTTTCAGAAAATCCGTTGTGAGAAATAGTTTAATTTTTCCTGATAATGAGAGAGATAATTTTTGAATAAAAAACCTTGCAATAGAAAATCAGAAAAAAATTTATATGAAACCAAAATCAACGGCAATTAGGTTCGAAATTTTTATTTACAACAATCCACATTAATTTTATTTTACAGAAAAAACAAAAAGATTCTTTTCATCCACTTATTCTAACAGTAGAGTTTGGTTTAAAACGCTTGGAGAAGTAATCAAGTCTGTAGAATTTCATAAATCTTTGTCTGAAAATTGGAGAAACACAAATAAGACTAACCACACCAGGAAAATGATGAAGGAAAAAAAATATTGTGATAAGTGGATCCATTTTGAGGAGAATTTCGGGATCGTTTTCAAAATAATTTGATGCGAATACAGTAATATATAGCAAAATCAAAAAATTCGAGGAAATAAAGGTATGAAGGACGAGTTTTCTTTCGATTCTTAAAGTTTGCGGAGTCAGATTCGTAAATTGTTTTCTGGAGTGAACTACGGCACAAACGATGGAAATAAAAGTGAGAAATCCGAGGACGACATTGACGATGCAGGTGACCAGGTTATTCTTGAAGCGAAAAGAGGAGCAGTTCTTGCTCGGGGCGTAGGGGGTGAAGCAACAATTTGGGTCGAACCAATAAAAACCGTCGATGATGAAGGGGAAAATGGTGACAACGATGCCGATTACGATGACATTGGAGAAGGTCCAGACCTGGAATTAGATTTTTAAAATATTGTCACTGTATTGGAAATAGTAAAAACAACAATTGGTTTAGATGATTTTGGAAAGTATTGAAAAATATCTGAGATTGTATTTTATCATCAAGAATAGTATCGATTATGTTAATCACTATTCTTGTAGAAACTAAAGATAGTGATTAATTTTAAAGACTTCTGTCCTCGATCACTATCTTTCCAAAAATAACGGTAAAATAAGAAATATAATTATAATAGAAAAACAAACTCTGCTATGCCATTTTGGAGAAACCAATGCGGTACATCTGTTGCAGGCCAGGACGAAAATCCACAGTCCAAGGACATTTTCCGAGTACCATTGAAAAATACTGGAAATCACGGATCCCCAGGTGACTTCTGGGGAAAGTAGGTCTATTTCAAGCCATGTCCTGACGATCATCGTCAATACAGTAGCCACGAGTCCAACCGAGAGGATCGCGAAATAGGCTGATCTCAAGGGGGATTTTTTGTCTCGAAATTCATTTAAGAGGAAGATTGCATAAGTAGTGTCTATAATTATCCCCAGTGTCCCTAGGATGAAGGATAGGGGTCCGGAGGGGTTCAATGGAGGCGAATATGAATTTCCGAAATCGGACATTTTGTTCCTCGATGAAGAAAATAAAATTTGATTTTTTCAACAAAGTTGTACAAAACCAGAATTATTTCCTGATAAATTAAAGTTCCAGAATCCTCGAAGGCGATTCTCAAATATTTCCGAACTGTACTTTTTATGTCCGAATAAATTTTAAAGCAAAATAAAAACGATAAATTGGTGCAATAAAAGATACAATCTTTAATGTAAAGAAGTAAAAATACATGTTGGAGAATTAAAATAGGGCGTAACTAACAGGAACACAAAGTAGGAACGAAAAAGGTCCGATTTTAAGTTTTTTGACCAAATCCAATTACGTTTGTTCACATGGAAGTTTATGACATTTAATCTCAGATTCCTTGTGTAGCCCTTATTAACTTATTTCGATACTTTTTAGACACGAAAATTCTAATTGTTTTTAAAGTAAAATTAATTTTTGAAGTTTGAGGACATAAATCACGTTTTTTTATGAGTTCACTTTGGATTTGATGAGAATAATTTATGATATTTGAAATAATGTTCCTTGTGTGGTCTGCTACTGACTTGGTTCAATACTGTTCCATTCAAAATTAGCACAAAATTTTATAAAAGCAAAATTAATTTTAAAATGTGAAAGTACAAACTACACTTTATGGATGAACTCATTTTGAATATAATGGACTTAATTCAGACTGTATAGTCCTGAGTTCCTTGTATATTATCAATTCATAATACTGTTCATTCAAAATGAACACAAACATCAACTCACTTTCTAAAGTGAAATTAATCTTGAATCTTGCGAGCACAAACTATATTTTGTTAACGGATTCACTTCAAATATAGTGAACGCGATTTGTGATATTTAATCCAGAGTTCTTTGTTCAGCACGATTAACTTTCTTTGATACTATATTTTTTGATGAAAACTAGCTTTCAACTTTAATATCATAAAGCACACTCCTTTATTCACTCTTTCGAAACATAATAAATCTAATATTTTTGTCACCGCTGACAGTATTTTGTTCTTTCACCTTAAACTTTGATGATTGAATCAAGTTCTCAAATACTACTTTCATACAGTGAAAAGTTATAGAGAACAAATTTATTGGAATTCTGCAACAATCTCTAATGTTTATTTCCGTTTGGCTTGAAAAATATGATTATCAATATAGTAAGCAATTTGAAAATATTTCGTAACTTTTTTGATAAGTAGTTTTTCTTTCATTTCCAACTTTATTGGTGATTTTGAAATCAAATAAAATATGATATATTTTTCCGAAACAATTTTCAATTCTTTGAAATATATTTTATTTAAAAAAATATTAATATTTCTTGCTCATTGGACTTGAGCTTACTTGATGTAGACCGTTCATGGTGGTTCTCTTCAGCTTCAGGACTTTCATGACTACAGTAATTCTGTAAAATTCCATGAATCTTTGTCGAAAAATGGGCGAAACAAAAAAGAGGATAATCATTCCTGGATAATGATGTAGAGAAAAAAGCAAATTCGCCAAATTTTCCAAAAGCACAGAAGTTCCGGGATCGAAGGAAATTGTGGACGACAAAATTACTGTAATACTGAGCAATATGAGGAAGAACGAGGAAACAAAACTTTGAAGAATAAGTCTCCTTTCTATCTTCGCTGAAGTCGAGATTGAATTTGTGTACCTCTTTCTCGAATACAGTACAGCCACGAGGATAAAGCTGAAAGAAAAGGTTCCAAAAGAAATATTCGCAATGGTGGAAATCAACGTGTGTCGGAATAGAAATTCTGAACAATTTTCTGTGTAAGACGAAAAACGACATTCTGAATTGAACCAGTAGTTTCCGTTAATCATGAAGGGGAAAAGACAAAGAAAAACCATGATTAAAGTCGTTGGATATCGGGCCCAGATCTGGAAGTCGAGATTAGTTAAAAAATGGATGTTACTTATTTTTAGAAATAGATCATGTTTATGGAAAAAATCTTTCATATTAATCACTATCCAAAAAAATCTACTTTAAGAATACCAATTGTGGGAGAATAATTCCGAAAGGTTTTGAAAATTATAAACTTAAAAAATAGTGACTAAGAAATACTTTGAAACAAACCTTATTGTGGTATCTCGGAGAGATCAAGGCTGTGCATCTGTTGCAAGACAAAACGAAAATCCAGCATCCCAAAGTGTTGCTTGGAATCCACAAGAAGATGCTGGAAATAACATCTTGTGAAGATCCTTGGAAGAAAAATGAGTTGTACAGGAACAAAATTCTTACAATTAGTACTGCTACAATAATCACCAGTCCGAAGATCAGAATCACGAAATAAGAACTCCTCAAAGGGGATTTCGGGAATCTAAATTCATTGAGCAAGAAGATTAAACAGGAAGAATCGAGAATGAAGCCGAAGTAAGCCAAAACATAAGAAGTGATATTTCCTATTCTCGCCACCGTATCCATTCTGTATTCTTCCACTTAGCAAGTGTATATAAACCCAAACAACTTGGAAACTCTGAAATAAGTTTCGAAAAATCTCTCCCAATCCTGTGATTTTTTATTTTTAAAATAAATTATTTGACACATTCATAGAAGATAGGGAAAGTGAAAAGTCCCAAGCGTGACGACAACATGTAATTCAGTTACTTTCCGGTAACTCCAATTAGTTTCATTGTTAAAAATTTCCCTGATGTTTAACCGGAAGAAGTAGTGTCTTTTGAGATGAAGAAATTGAGTTATTTTTAAAATATTTATTTGAAGCTTCATTTTGAAAAGTTGTAAAATAATTAAATATTTTTATCTAAAAGTCAAGCAATTTTTTTGACCACTTCGTCGACAATCTTATCGACGACTCCCTGATATTTCCTTTGACCTAGTATTCTGATGTGGTGTTGATCAGCGAACATAGGCAGATTTAGATTTCTGTCTATAGGATCGCATAGTTTTTCATCGCAGAAAGCGTCTGCAGGCCTGATGATTGTACATTTTTCACAGTACTTCAAGATCAAATTCAATCTTTCTTCCGTACTTTTTTCAGATTTTATCACTTCGCTCCTGGGGTACTTCATGAAATCGATATCAAGCCTGTGTACTCGTCTTCTAACAAATTCTGGGATGATTTCAGGACCAAACTTCAGGTCTTCGTGAGTCAGTATGATGGCTTTTGTGAATTTCGAAATTTTCGTTACTGTTTCATTGAGAGCTCTGAAAGCCCAGTCGTCCTTTACATTCATCTTTACAGGTTCGAGCATTCTTCCCAAGTAGCCCATGAAGATGAAAACTATATCTGGTTTCACTTTCTCCACGATTTCAAAGCTGAAAGGCACAATATTTTTGCAATTTTCGTAGCCGTAAGGTCGGTCTTCTTTGGGGAAATGACAACCAGAATCGGAGATTCTAAATTTTAAAAGTTTGTATTTTTATGAAATATCTGTCTAGGGGAACAGTGTAGTGGACTAACCTGATGACCCTCCGGAATATCTTGTTTGCATGAATAATCGGAGAACTTCTTGCAGCATGAGAATTTCCTAGAATTATCGCTGTCAGATTCCTCGTCGAATCTTCTCTGATGGTTTCACACCATTTGGATTTGTGGAGCAACACTTTTTCTGAGTACAGTGAATTATGTGAGCAATTTAAGTAGGGCTCTATACGATCTGTGTAAAGCCTTAAAGACAAATAGAAATAATCTGCGAGAGTCCAATTATACGGTTTTGATAAGGGTTTATCTAAGTCGTGGAGAACATGAAAGATCCGATTGATCTCAGGAGACATTGGTCCAGGTTTATAGACAAAGTCCTTAAGAAGAGGAGGACTTCTATTAATGAGTAAGCAGAGGATCGAGCAGTAGAACAAGAGTTGTGTCTTCGATATGGACAAGTTCAGGATCGGCCTCTCGATGTAGATGTAAGCAAGAGCTGCCAGGGACAAGGAGAGTGAAAACGCACCGAGTCCTGCTGTAATAGAAACATTCATTACTGTACTTTCTGAGAAAGAAAAGATCTGTTATCCTAAAGTTAATTAAATTACACCACTATCTCAAATGTTTTTCAACTACACAGCCACAAAAATGTCATGTTCGTTATGGATAAACAAGATTTCTACAAATGTCGGGACTGGATGAAATCCTAGTGAATGTTACTTTTTCTTCAAATTATCGATAATAAACATGACATTTCTGCATATCAATCCCTTACGAATTAACGTGAGATATTCTTCAGTAGTAATGAACCGGAAATATGTGACAATAGGCCAGTGTACCAAATATAATACGTAAGAGGAGTTTCCGAGGAAAAGTAACAGTCTTTTATATTTTTTCAGTTCTAGTACTTTCCCGAACACAGAGTCGTCCCCATCTGAAGCAACAGCTATCAGGAAAGAAGTAGTAACAATAGCAATAACAGAAGCTACAGCTCTGTCTATTTCTATGGGGATGAATAAAGTAGTTAAACAGATAAAGAAAAACATAGAAGCCACACGGGAACTGGATGCTGAAGATAAAGGATAGCTTTGAGCGGATATTCCTGCCATAAACTGCCAGATCCTCGAGATTGTAGATTCGTAGCTCGTCGTCATGTAAATACTGTAGGTGAGAGAAAGAGAGAAGAAGGTTAGGATCAACGAAAACTTCAAAGAAGGAAATAAATTCATCCAGAGGAAAAACATGAAGGGAACTATGAGATAGAACTGCATCTCGACAGACAAGGACCAACAATGTCGGAAGAATCTGTACTTCGATTGCTGAAAATAATAATCAGTTTTCTTTAAAAAAACATTCCATGAAATCTGGAATTCACAACTCTAAAAGCTGGTATTGACTAGTGGGAAATCTCACATAGTCATACTCTGACTTTTTACTCACCCTCGCGAAATAGCTCAAGTAATGCAGAAAACTCTGGATGTTGGTTCCGAATCCAGAGGCCCATTTAGCATCTTGAGTTGCTAACGTGTATTCCTCTTCCCACAGTACTTGAGAAAGCAAAATTACAGTAATAAAAATAAAGATGAAATAAATTGGAACAATTCTCTTTATCCTTTTGAAATAGAAATCGATTCCTTCTTTAAAAGTTACTTTTTCATTTCTGTGGATTATGACAGCCATAAGGAACCCTGAGATAACGAAGAAGATATCGACTCCCAAATATCCATTCGGGAACCATTCTGGCCAGATATGGAACAACAGTACTCCGAGGATCGCCACCGATCTCCAACATTGAAGATCTTCTCGTTTTTTAGATTTCATTATTTAAAATAATTAAATTAAAAGAAAAAACATAAACGATATCTGGAGATCAAGAATGAGAGCAAAAGAGGGGATGTGCTCTATTTGATGAACTGCAAAGATAAATCAAGAGTGTAAATTGTTATTTACTTGTCTGATGGAATTTGCTGAGATATCGTTCAGAAGATTATTCAGCTAATATGACCCAAAGTATTCAAGCACAATGAAAATCGGGAGTTTTATACTTTTCCATAGAGTTTCTCAAAAACCTGATTTTTGAAAAAAGTGATTTCCAGAAATAAACAAAATTCGTAGATTAAAGTTAGCAATATTTTTGAATTAGACTCGAATTCCACATAAAGCATGTCAAAACATGTTGTTTTTAGGAAGATGAAAAAATCAGCTATTTTCATCTGCATCTGTGACATAATTTTCGACGAAAAATCTGTTTATAAAATCAAAAATTCAATTCTGTCTCAAATCTGTTTATAAAATCAAAAATTCAATCTCTATCACAAATCTGGTTAAAAAATCAAAATCCCCAAAAAATATGACATTCTAGAGACCTTAACTTATTTGCTATAATTTCTAGTTTTATAAAACGACGAGTCTATTTTGTTATCGCTTTGATTTTAACTGGCTTGTTGAACTTTGAGTAAATTTTTTCAAAATATTTTGAGATATGTATGGGATTTTCGAAAAATAGTGATAGTTGAGAATTGGCTGTTTTTTGAGACATAAGTTTTATGCTGTCTCTTTTTTAAATAATTAAGAAATGTTATTTTATTTATAAAAATTAGTCGATTTTTTTAATGCCTTAAAAACAAAGCACTTTGACATATATCTTCCAGCGGATCAGTAGTCTTCGATGAAGATAAAGAACTTCTACTTTTTAAAGGCTGGATTGATTTTTGACGACCAATATCGTGTCATCCTGTGTAACGGATTTTACATGGCTGTATCTTCGTCAGAAATCTAGATATCAGGATTATATTTTTGGGTTTGTTGCAAAGACTAAGAGTCTTATAATCGACCTGAACAGAGAAAGCACTGTATACAAAGTGTTCCTCATCATTATCGAATAATTTCACATTAATTATTGTAGTTTTGTTATGACTTTCATATGAAAGCCTTTAAATTCAAAAATCAATATTTGTCTAAAAAATAAATATCAAATAGAGAAATTTTAATATAATTATTTCTCCTTGATTTTATTGTTATATTACATTAAAAGCCCTCGTTCGTTTTCGGTGCAGGCTATATAAGACTATATTAAATTTCGAATTAATATATTTCTTTTCTAGCTTTATATAAAAGGATTAAACTTTAAGAAAATACATTTTATTTCTAATTTTTTTCACCTTGATGGAAAATGACTCGGTAGTTTTACAAGCTCTCCATAAGGGTATCGGATATTGGTCCCCGATCTTCCTTGGAAATTTAGGAGGATTGATGGAACTCATAATTGTTATTTTTCTTTTTTATGAATTTTCGAAAAGAAAATCTGATGTGAAATCTGCCTACTTCTTTATACTCAGTCTCGGATTCATTGTGAATATCCTGATGATCGCCACCGTCACGATGGGTGAATTCATCAATTGGAGCAGGGACTACATGTGGATCATAAAACTCAGCACCTTTTTCCAGTGGTACGGTCAGCTTTCTTCCGGACCGTGGCACGCTGTTCTGGGATTAAATCGATGTACAGCTTTGGGATATCCGATTCTGCATCACAAGGTAAGGGTAGTTATTATAGTAGTTAATTCTTTTAAAGGTTATTTCCTCCTAGTGAACAATTACTGAAAAAATAAATTCCATGTCCCCCGAATTTTTCTGTAACATCCACAAAGCAAAAATCATTTGAATTGGTCGTAGTCCCGAAAAGTATTTATCATAATGATGATTCATCGAATGGAAACTACTTTTCATAGGAGATAAAATTATCTTTACTAAAGAACAAAGAAATATAAGAGTGACTCAGAATAAATAGTTATGCTACAGTATCTTCCACCAACTCACTTTTCTTTTTCTTTACGATCAACATGACTCGGTGGGGATTTAATATAGCTGGCGGGCTAATATCGCTTAGAAACAAATGTGACAGAACCTAGGTTTGCAGAAAACTTAGAATTACCATAAGTCTCTGTTAACAATGAGTAGTGTTCCAGTCACTATTCTTACAGTATGAATTAATCGGCGACTAAGATGAACATATTTGGAGTAATTTTTGAAAACTAATTTTGTTTTAAATTCATTAATTTTTAGCTCTGGTCAGGAACTTCCCTTGGTGTGATTTCCGTGATGTTCATCCTGGCCCCCATAATTATTAACAGCTACTCCTTCGTGAACTTCGACTGCATGATAGATTCTTGGGATCCGGATTGCGTTTACTACCTTCAAGGATCAATGTTCGTCATAGCTGGAGCCACTACTTTTTTTTGTTTTTTGACACTTTTTCTTGTTGGTCTTGGAGTTTTCAAATCTCGATCAAATCTGTCTTCGAAGCTCAACGTCGAAAAAAGACTCATTTGGCAAACGGTAGTAGGATCTTCTTTGTTAATCGTATATTTCGGACTTCAAGCTTGGGTCGCGACCGCTTTTTTCACGGATATAGAGTTGTTCAACAACATCACAGCCATTGGGAATTACATAATGCTGCTTCAACGATATCCTACTATCATCATATTGTTCATCGTCAGGCAAGTCTAAGAACTAGATTTCAAAGAATTTTTATTCTGAGGACGAAAACTTGAGATCACTCTATGGAATTCAATTTCTTATGGCTTATTTTTTCAGTCCATCTTTCCGAAGTTCGTTCTGCAAGTTCTACAACATTTCCTGCAAAATTCCAGTCAAGGAAAAAGTATCTAAAAGTACGACCATTACGATATTGAGAAATTAATTTAATATTTGGCATTTAATCTGATAGTTGTTGTCAGTAAAGTTGAATTACCTCAATGTTCCGTCAGAGTTACCGAGTGGGAAAAATGACGCTGTCCAAAAATTTGTTTTTTATTAAATGCCAATTTGGAGTTAAACTTTGATCTTCGAAAATGAAATCAAAACTTATCTTTATACTGCTGTAAAAATTGAAAATACGTGTTTCTAAAGAAATTATGAACATTTACAAGAATCGACGTAAAAAAATTTAGTTTTTTTAAAACTCAGATACTGTAATTCATTTAGTTTTTAATAGCTGCTTAATACAGTCTAACTGTATATAGTGTTACTGTAGAATTTTTACGTTTGGTGACTATTAAAAAGTATTTCGTAATCATGTGCAAAAAATAGCAATAAGTATAGAATAAAAACAGATTAAAATGTCGCTTCCAAATCGCCCCAGATCAATAATTGATGCCCAAACTTTCATATTTTTGAATTTTTTGTCAGTCGTTTAAATTTATTTTCCATCGATGTTAAACTTTGTGAGCGAAAGAGGGTGACAAAAGGGAGCAACTATGATGCGACTTTTTTACGATTTCACGTTTGTGTCCTTGAATTTGTTCGACAAACATTTTCACTTAAAAAAATTAGACACGGTTTGATCTGCAACGATAACATGATGTCATTAGTATTCTCCAAAATATAAAAGATCAATTGTTCATTTCGGAACATCAGGGACTTTGCAGAAGAACATTTCGAAGCAGTAAACTTTGATATATCGGCTTATAGTTGATAAATTGAAATAATTTATACATTGAGTAATCTCTGTATTCATAACTCCGAACACTATCCAATTACCAGGTTATCGAAAAAATCGATTAACAATGGGATTTGGAAAATCTAAATTTCATTGTTCCTTAAATCCTTGTGCTACGGAAAAAGTGGATTAAACATGTGCTAATACATTAGGAAATTGATCTCTAGTTAACTCTGGAGACTTTTTCTGCACACATTTCAGTTCAAAATCAATTGATCAAATGCTTTGTTTATCACCGTTCTAGTATTAAAGAATCATCTGATCAAATATTACAAATGTTCATACTGTTATTTTAAATTCATTTCTGTGACGTCAATGCCTGTTTTCAGAACGATCGTATCGTACCATGATCATTTTCATAAAAAACCAAATGATGACCATCATGGCTGGGCGTTATATAGGAAGCGAATTATGAACTATAAAAAGTCACGTCCATTCGAATTCACTTCAGTCTCTATCAGATAATTGAGCGCTCTTCAAAAAATTGAATACGCTTTTTGAGGAAACTGAATCTGACATGGGAGGAATTTCCGACAGTATCTCTAAAGCTTACACAGCAGCTAAAGAAGGTCGATGGAGTGTTTTTCTTCCAGCTTTGCTTGTGTTTTATTCCTTCACGAAGGAAGTCAAAGTAGCAGATCCCTTCCTGTACAAGTATCAGAGTGAATTCCAGAACTTCACCGACACAACTATAAATGGAGAAGTCAGAATTTAATGTCTTGCAAAATTTAATTGTACATTAAATTCTTTCAGATCTATCCCTACTTCGCGTACGCATGTTTAGCTGCTACTGTTCCTGTCTTTCTATTCACAGATATCTTTCTATACAAGCCAGCAATGTACATCGAAGTCTTCGGCCAAGTCGGCTTCAGATTCGCTTTGCTGTTTATGGACAGTGTTCTGTCACAACAGATTGGTCACGCTTTCTGGGGTATTGCCACAGCTTCAACTGTTGGGGGTTCTAGCTACATTTACGGAATATTTGAGAAGGAACAATACAGAACGTGAGTTTAATTGTTTTTGAATTTAAAAATTGATATACCAAAATAATTTGAAGATAATGGTCATAAGGTCTTTGTGATAATTTTCCATTTTCAGAATAACGTCTTGGACCCGAGCAGCAGTCATGGCTGGTAGAACCGGGGGCTATATCATTGCACAGCTCTTCATCTTGACTCATATGGGAAACTACAAGACTCTCAGTGAGGTGACCTTTTACATCCTTTGTGTTGCCTGCATCACATGCTTCTTCTTGCCTAGAGTCAGTTGGAAGAAGATCGTGAACAACATCGCTGTCGAGCAATCGAAGGAAGAGACACAGAAATCTCACTCGCCTCTGCCAAATTCCTTCTCTGAGTATGTGCTATATCGACTGAAGAAATTGAAGTCTGATTTCATCAAGGTCTATTCTAACGCATTCATTCTCAAATGGTCCATCTGGTGGGCAATGGCGATCTGCATGTTCCGTCAAATAAACCTGTACGCACAGACCTTGTTAGGACAACTCCAGGTTGACGACGATAGCCCTTTGAACGGCTTCGCTGATGCTATTTACACTTTTATGGCCACAGTATTCATCCTTTTGACAAACCGTTATCCGATCAACTGGGACAAATGGGGGGAAATTGTACTCATGATGATATCAATGTCGGATGCTGTGTTTCTGGCTCTGTTCTCCCAGACTAATTCAGTTTATTTGATGTACTTCTGCTACATTTTCTACAGAAGCTGCCACCAAGTAATGGTGACGATTGCCCAGTGGAACATCGCTAAGAAGATGGTCACGGATAGTTACGGATTGGTCTTCGGAGTCAACTATTGCATAGCTCTCCTCATGCAGTCATTATTGGTGAGAATTGTAACGGACAATAGAGGTCTGGGTATGCAGATAAGAGAATCATTCCTCGTCTACTCTGGCCTTCATGCTTCTATATCTGTGATCTTCTCCATATCCATCGTGTACTCTCTTATTTGCTACTGTGCAAGGAAAAACGTGATTTCAACAGAAAGTTCCTCCACAAGTGAATTCAAAGAGAGCAACAACGAGAAGGCATAGTGGCATTACAGTCTCTGGTTTTTCGACTTCCTTAAGTATAGTTTTATTTCCTTATTTTGCCATTTTGAGTGAAATTAATTGTTCATATATCGAGATAAAAGCATTGATGATTAATTCGAAGATATCACAACTAGATCTTTGTGGGGGATAGAGTGTTTAATTGCCTAATGCTTCGAGGACTTACTCCTCACTGTAGAGGCTAAGTTCTACTGTAATGACACAAATTCGTTCTTTATTTATTACGCAAGTAATTCAGATAAAGAAAAAAAGATTTTCAAAGTCGTTGATTGGGTTTTCCGAGACATTGGCCATCAGACGTAATTAGCGCGTGATGACACTTCTCTTCGTTGTCATAAAGTCTTCGTCGGATTCAAGGTCTTCATCCGTGTTAAAATCAAGTTCAGAAGCAACAGAAATGGATTCTGCATTGTCTTCCGCATCTCCAGTACTATGAATATCAACATCATCTAACTGTCCAGCTATCGCCGCAACGTCTAATTCAGCAGGCTCTTCAATTATGCTGACCTTCTTTGGTGACTCACTCAAATTCCTTATTGAAAGAGAGCGGATGCTCTTTATTGTGCCCTGCCTAGAAGGCATCACCTTGTCTTTGTTTCTACAGTAGCAAATAAGAGAATATATGATAGATATGAAGAACAGCAGAGAGATAATGGCATGTAAAGCAGCATAAACCAGGAAAGACTCTCTTATTTGCATTCCCAGACCTCTATTGTCTGTCACAATCCTCACCAGTAATGATTGCATAATGAGAGCCATGAAATCATTCACTCCGAAGACTAGTCCGTAACTTTCTGTGACCATATTCTTGGCAATATTCCACTGAACAATCGCCATCATAATTTGGTAGAAGACTCTGTAGAAAATGTAGCAAAAGTACATCAAATAAACTGAATTAGTCTGAGAAAACAGAGCCAACAGTACAGCATCCAAGGCTGACATTACCACGAGTACAGTTTCTCCCCATCTGTCCCAATTAATTGGTAAACAATTTGTCAAAAGAATCAATATAGTAGATAAGAAGGTATAAGCGGCATCAGCGAACCCGTTTAAAGGACTATCATCCTCAACTTGCAACTGCCCTAACAACGTCTGAGCATAGAGAAGCATCTGGAAAAACATGCAAACTATTACTGCCCACCAGAAGGACCACTTCAGAATGAAGGGATTGGAGTAGGTCTTGATAAAATCGGACTTCAGTTTCCTCATTCGGTAAAGCACGTATTCTCGGAAGGAAGTTGGCAAAGGAGCATGAACTTTGTGTGACTTTTTCTTGGATTGCTCGACGGCGATTTTATTGACGACTTGTTTCCAACTGACTCGGGGAAAGAAGAAACAGAAGACAACAGCCGTACAAAGGGTGTAAAAGGTTATCTCGTTGAGAGTTTTGTAGGTTCCAATATGAGCCAGAATGAAGAATTGAGCGATGACATAACTCCCAGTTCTGCCGGCCATCATGGCTGCTCGAGACCAAGACGTTAATCTGAAAATACAATATCATTATATATACTCTATATTTAATGTTAGACAGTTTCGATGCATGAATTTTCTGTTTTTCGGTTTTAACTCTTTTTGAGATAATAATATGTAGTGAAATTTCTCAATTAAGACTTAATAAACTCACTTTTTGTATTGATCCTTTTCAAATATCCCGTAAACGTAACTGTAGTATCCGAGATCTGCAGCCGTGGAAGTCCCCCACGCGGCATGGCCGATCTGTTGAGAAAAGATATCGTTTCTGAACACCAAGGCAAATCTATAGACCAGCTGTCCGAGAACTTCGATGTACATTGTCGGCTTGTATAGGAAGATATCTGTGAAGAGGAAGATGGGGATGATGGTGATTAAACATGCATACGCGAAATAGGGGTAGATCTGAAAAGATTTAATTAAAATAGTTTATACCAAATAAAGTCCTTACTTCTCCATTTAGAGTTGTGTCAGTGAAATTTTGGAACTCCTTTTGGTACTTATAGACGAAAGGCTCGCCAACTTTGACTTCCTTGATGAAGGCATAGAGAACAAGGAGAGCTGGAAGGAAAGCTCTCCATTGGCCTTCTTTAGCTGTTGTATAAACTTTAGAGATACTGTCAGAGAATCGGCCCATACCAAGGTCGATATTTCCAACGACTGTATCTGAGATCTAATGAACCAATTATGTGGCGGCGACTGACTGAAATGGAGAGAAAGACGTTATTTATAATTGATGATAGGTTTTTTTTCGGGGTGATTTGTCAAATTGATCGTTCTTTATTTCTTTCTATAAAAGCACTCATGGTGTTTCATAGAGGACCGGGATAGACAAAGATGTCATACAAACGAATATAAAAGGTGCAAAGATACTAAGACTGTCGATTTTTTGAAAACTTTGATTCGAAAGTTCGAAATAGACAGCTGGTAGATAACTTGCAATAAAAAAGTCCATTTTGATATCATTTCGTATGAATTTATCACATTGTGAGTCACGAATTGCCTTTATTGTTGAACGCTTTCGGCGAACGAGAAATATTTCAAACATCTTATTGTTTCTCTTACACAGTTTTTAGTGACATTGTCTATTTTGTGATCGATCACATTGCACTTCGGTCATTTCTAAGAGAATGCGAGCAGTTGATCGATCGTAAAAAATATCCTAATCGACTACAAAGGAGTCTATACCTAAATTAGTTTCAACTTTCATCAAAGAAGTGATCTTTATTCAAAGAATCAAATAAAATTTTTGGAGAAATGAATTCCGAAATAGAAGAAATTTTTAACAGTGTCTCGAAGATATATGACAACTGAAAAGACCAATGGATAGTTTTCTGTTAGCTGTATTTTACTAATTCGTCAAAGAAATCTAAGTTGATGAGCATTTCGTTTACAAGTATCCAATAAGATTTCAGCAGAAAGTTTCTCCATAAGTGAACCAAAGAGAAAGGCGATAGTAAAGCTTAGTGATATTGTTATATCCAAATTTATCTGATAAAGTATAATGTTTTTAATATTTCAAGCGAAATTAATGATTAATTCAACAGTGGATTTAAAATATCAAAAATGACTTCAAAGGCATCACAATTGGCTGTTGTGAGAACTGAATATTTAGATCAATGTTGCTGTTGATACTTTTAAAGAATTTGCACTTCTTTAGATTTATTTGAAATCCAACAGTGCAATTCTTGGGTAACACAACAATTCAAATATGAAATCTAGAGTTTGAAACCGTTTAGATCAGGCTTTCACATTGAGGTATTCTTCCATTCGATAACAGTTACTAGCACAAATTATTTTCTAATTATTTCATAAGTTGATTTTTCCTCAAAGAAATTATCTGAACAATCATTTTGTCGATAAAATTGCGATTTTTGTCACAAAATCCAAAAACTTTTTTTAAATCCGAACGTTATTTTAATTTTGTGGAAATTTATACAATTTCAGACTTATCATCCCAAAATACAAGAAACACTCAGAGGCGTTTGAATGTCAATCCAGTATGCAATATTAAGTTGAATAATGTAAGAGTGAAAACTGGTTCCATAGCTGATTATCATTTTTTAATACCAACTATTTGCGGTTTTAAATTTAACTTTTTATCGGAATTTTGCTGTTGATGTTCATCTAAAAGGAGGAATTTGGCTCCATATCACTTTCCTGGCCAAGCATTAGTCATTTACCATTTTTCTAATTGTAACACTGATCCCATTAATATCCTTTTTTCTTTAAAAAATATCTTTTGATAATTTGTCTCTCATTTCAATCGAGTAATTTGGATTTTTAAATAAAAATAATTTTCTCAGAGATGACGAATACTCTCATCCATTGGCAGGATTATACTATCTTCGGATTTAGCTTGCTCCTCTCAATTGGAACTGGGATTTACCATGCTATTCGGTGAGATATCTGAGATTTTCCAAATTAGTCCTCTCCTTCAGCTCTCATTACTTGATAAAACGAGGAGGAGAAGATGTGACGACGGCGAAGGAAGAGTACATGATGGGAGGAAGGAAACTCCCTCGACTGCCCGTAGCGCTCAGTTTATTGACAACTTTTCTCTCCGGGATCCTCATGTTGGCGATCCCAGCAGAGATGTTCCAAAGAGGTAACATTAAAACTACTTGGAGAATACTAGCTACTTAAGTAATTATAAAATTAAAATTTAGGAGCTCACATTTGGTTGAATATGATAATAGGTGTCGCTTCTTTTCTTCTTGCTGCCGTATTTTTTCTTCCGGTGTTCTACAAGATGAAGATGAATTGTCTCCATGAATATTTCATCCACAGATACAATTCGAAGTTATTACGACAAACATTCTCTGTGATAAGTTTATTCTCCACGGTCTTCTACATGGCAGTCGTTATCTACGCTCCATCAGTGGCGCTGTCGAATGTTCTGAACATCAATAAATGGATACTCATATTGGTATCATTGGATCAATTATACATAAATGAAGCGTATTTCAGGGTTTCGGTTTGACGACCACTGGATACACGACAATTGGAGGATTGAAAGCTGTCGTTTGGACCGACTCTCTGCAAGCTATACTCATGTACGCCGGCGTTGTCGCGGTGATTGTGAAAGGTCTCACTCATGAGAGGGTTGGGGGTCTGGGTAGGGTCTTCGAAATCGCCTCGGATACTGGTCGCATCGAGGACGCCTTCAGGTTTAATCCCACGATTGCTCAGTATAACTCCTTTTGGATTGATATTATTGGAGGAACAATCTCTTGGTTGTCAAATTTCGGAGTCAATCAACTATCAGTCCAACGATACAGCAGCCTACCTTCATTAGAACATGGTCAAAGCATAATTTATTATTTGTTGGTTCCATTTACAATTCTCTGTTCCATCGTATGTTTCGTCGGATTCATCGCTTTGGCTTACTTCTACAACTGCAATCCATTAGAAACAGGGGAGATTAATGACCAGGACCAACTGATCATGAAGTTTGCTCTAGAAGTTCTGAGTAAGTTGTAACCAATTAACTATTTCAACTTATTCCCTTTAGGTTCCACTCCTGGATTATTTGGATTGTATATCGCTTGCATTATGGCAGCGACTTTGAGTACTCTGTCTTCTGGTATCAATAGTGCAGCAGCAGCTCTCTATGAAGACTTTGTTCAATACAAAATCCGGAAAGTCAGTGATAGTACAGAAACAATGATCAACAAACTCTTGGTTCTGGGAATCGGGATTCTCTCAACCTTGTTGGCTTTCTGTGCAGAACCCCTTAGAGGAACACTTGCAGTGTGTATGGGTATCACGAGAGCTTTAGGAGGTCCACTGTTGGGGATCTTCGCCTTCGCCATGTTCTGCCCGAGAGCAGGAGTCAAATCAACTTTTATCTCTTTCCTTCTTTCTATCGCCATCATGTGTGTTATTTATGTCTTTAACTACATAGAAAATCCATACGAAAAGTTGTTGATGCCTACGAACACTACGGTTGAAGGTTGTGGACATTCTCACTTCACAATATCTAAAATTCCCGACTACGATGCTCATTTTGGAAGACCCGGAACAACATTCATGGGTCGCATATCAATTTATGCATATCCTATTGTTGGGTTCGCATTGATGTTCATAATCGGAGTCCCTCTCACCTACTTGTTCAATGAGAAGCCCATGGAAAATATCGAGCACCTGACGTTCAAAGGTCGGAACCTTCCGATGCCCAAGAATCGGAATCTTCCGAAACTGAAAAATGAAATGATTAACAAAATATAGTTCTTGGATGACAATGGTGAATTCACCATTACGTGTGAAAGAATCATTTAACTGGTTTCCTTTGAGAATTTTGTCCAGCAGCATACTATATTTATCTTTCATTTCATTCTTAATGTTTTACTGTTAGTATAAAATATCATTTTTTCCTAATAAAAGAAAACTAGATTGATCAAAACATAATGATTACAGTAAATTATTACCGATTTCTCTATAAATTGTTACACAACGCTTTGTACTTTCAAACTGAAATCACTTTCTACTACTGTTACAGAACAAATATAATCGTATAGGTAAATTGAAAACGTTTTATATATCTTTCTATCAAATGTGAGAAAGCAACTGTTGGATAAAGTAGCGACTAAAAATAAGATTCGGAGTTTGACACCATCTAGATTAGATTTTTACACTGGGATACTCCTTTCTTTCGATAACAGTTACCAGTATAAATGATTTTTGAATTATTTGATACCTTGTTTTTATTTAGAAAAAATCTGTCTGAATAATCATCTAATAGATAAAATTATAATTTTTACCAGGAAGTACAAAGGTGTTTTTTAAATTTGAGCATTATGTCAATTCTATGACAATTTATACAATACTCAGACTTATCACCTCCCAAATACAGGAAATGATGAGAGGTATTTGAATGTTAATCCGGTATGCAATAATAGATAAACTGAATAACGTAAAAACAAAAACAAGTTTCATAGCTGATCATTATATTATAAAAACAACTATTCATAATTTTTTTTATTTTTTATCAAAATTTTTCTGCTGACTTTCATCTCGAAGAAGGAAGTTGACTCCATATCACTTTCATAGCCAAATTCTAGCCACAGATTTTATAAATAACATTAATCTTGTTCATACTTGTTATAATATCTTTTTATGTCGTTTTCTATTTAAATTGAGTAATTTGGATTTTTAAATAAAAATAATTTTCTCAGAGATGACGAATACTCTCATCCATTGGCAGGATTATGCTATCTTCGGATTCAGCTTGCTCCTCTCCATTGGGACTGGGATTTACCATGCTATTCGGTGAGATTTTGAAACTTATTAAACCAACTTTCTTTTGCAGTTCTCATTACCTGATAAAACAGGGAGGAGAGGATGTGACAACGGCGAAGGAAGAGTACATGATGGGAGGACGAAAGCTCTCTCGACTGCCTGTAGCACTGAGTTTATTGACAACTTTTCTCTCTGGGATCCTTATGTTAGCGATCCCAGCAGAGATGTTCCAAAGAGGTAATATCGAAACTATTTGGATAATGATAATCATCAGAATTAAAACTTAGGAGGTCACATTTGGTTGCATACAGTAACAGGTGCGATTGCGCTTGTCCTCGCCGCCGTATTTTTTCTTCCGGTGTTCTACAAGATGAAGATGAATTGTCTCCATGAATATTTCATCCACAGATACAATTCGAAGTTACTACGACAAACATTCTCTTTGATAAGTTTATTCTCCATCGTCTTCTACATGGCTGTTGTTATCTACGCTCCATCAGTGGCACTGTCGAATGTTCTAAACATCAACAAATGGATACTCATATTGGTATCGTTGAATTACTTATAAGCAAATAAAGTATTTTTCAGATTTTCGGCTTAACGACTACTGGCTATACAACACTCGGAGGATTGAAAGCTGTCGTTTGGACCGACTCTCTTCAGGCCATTCTTATGTACGCAGGAGTCATTGCGGTGATCATGAAGGGTCTTACTCATGAGAGGGTCGGGGGTCTTGGCAGAGTCTTTGACATCGCCTGGGATACTGGTCGTATCGGAGATATCTTCCAAATGAATCCTACAATCGCCCAATACAATTCCTTTTGGATCAATATTATTGGAAACACAATCTCTTGGTTATCACATTTTGGAGCCAGTCAATTGTCAGTCCAACGATACAGCAGCTTACCTTCGTTAGAACATGGTCAAAGTATAATTTATTATTTGTTGGTTCCATTTATAATTCTTTGCTCCATCGTATGTTTCGTTGGGTTCATCGCTTTGGCTTACTTCTACAACTGCAATCCATTAGAAACGGGAGAGATCGGTAATCAGGATCAACTCATCATGGAGTTTGCTCTGGAAGTTCTGAGTAATTTTTGACTAATTGACTAATTTTATCTATTAATTTCAGATTCCACTCCTGGATTATTCGGGTTATATATCGCTTGCATTATGGCAGCGACTTTGAGTACCTTGTCTTCCGGGATCAACAGCGCTGCAGCAGCTCTCTATGAAGACTTTGTTCAATACAAAATCCGGAAAGTCAGTGACAGTACAGAAACAATGATCAACAAACTCTTGGTTTTGGGAATCGGGATTCTCTCAACCCTGTTGGCTTTTTGTGCAGAACCCCTTAGAGGAACACTCGCGGTATGCATGGGTATCACGAGAGCTTTAGGAGGTCCACTGTTGGGGATCTTCGCCTTCGCCATGTTCTGCCCGAGAGCAGGAGTCAAATCAACTTTCATCTCTTTCCTTCTTTCTATCGCCATCATGTGTGTTATTTATGTCTTTAACTACATAGAAAATCCATACGAAGAGTTGTTGATGCCTACGAACACTACAGTTGAAGGTTGTGGACATTCTCACTTCACAATATCTAAAATTCCCGACTACGATGCTCACTTTGGAAAACCCGGAACAACATTCATGGGTCGCATATCAATTTATGCATATCCTATTGTTGGGTTCGCATTGATGTTCATAATCGGAGTCCCTCTCACCTACTTTTTCAACGAGAAGTCCATGGAAAATATCGAGCACCTGACGTTCAAAGGTCGGAACCTTCCTATGCCTAAGAATCGGAATCTTCCGAATCTGAAAAATGAAATAATTAGTAAAATGTAATTATTAAAAGGTTATGGTGAATTTACCCTTGTGTATGGAGAAATCATGTGATAAGTTCCTGCATGAGATTGCTCAGCAACGGTATTCTGTACTTTGTTCTCAAATGATTTGACTACTTTATAAGAATATAAAACCGCAATCGCTTTTGAATACGAAAGATTCACATTGTTTTCTCCAACCGTGATAGACCATTAATCCTAATCCCTGATTTTTATTATAGGAGTCGAAAGCCACATTAGACAGATTATGGATGTTTTTAGGAAATCACCTCGACACGAACCATCAACGTCATAAAAATCCCATAAACTCGAAATTCAAATCAAAACAATGTTTATCTTTGGCACATTTAAAAAACGAACTGAATTACTTTTCATCGACCAAGGTTTTTATTCGTCGTGATTGGCTTCTTTACATTTAGGAGAGGAATCGAAGGCTGCTTCCCGGTTACTGTATTCGAAGAATTTGATAGAGACCTGACTCCTTGAGCTGAAAGACAGTTGTAAATTACTGAAAAACTAAGCAATATACCTTCTGTAGGTTTCAAAACCCTATTTTGATTCACGAGGACTTTATTTTTGATTTCCATCTGGATCTTCAAGCCATCAATTTCCTTCTGAAGAATGTCTGTGACATCCTGACGTCGTTGGAGGTCTTCTCGAAGAAGTTGGTTCTCTGTCCTTGTATCCGCCAAAACAGCCTTGAATTCCTCCACGTCGTCTTCCAGTTGACCTCGATGTCTTCTTAATTCTTGGACCTCTTTCCTTAGTTGAATAACCTCCTGTTCTCGCTTTTTTCCCTTTTCCGCAATTTCTGTCATTAAGGTTCTTGTCGTAATCCGGATATCCTCGAGTTCTTCGTTTCTTCTTTTTTCCTCCTCTAGCTCTTCTTCGAGTTGGGTGACTTTCGCATTTGATTCATCGAGCATTTCCTCGAGTTCATCGGCGTCGTCCCTCAGGGCTTCCACATCGTTCGTCAACTCCTTGATTCTTTCGGCGTTGACGTGAGCCTCTTCTTTCAAAATCTAAAAGGGAAATATATCACTGCACAAAACCTCAGAAATACTTTCAAAACGAATTTCTTTCCGAATATTTATCTTCAACCACCTTAGTGACCAGGACCCTAATTTCCTTAAAAAATAATATCTTAAACCCACATTGTAATCGTGTTCGATGGAATTGACCTCCTCCGTGAGACGTTTCTTGTCGCTCTCGAGATGCCTCAATTCGTCCTTCAGTTTCGAATTTTCTGAAGTCAGCTTGTCCACCTCGTCTTCCAAGGTCTCCAGACGTCGCTTCATGCTTCCGAGAGTGGATTTGTCGTCGGTGAATCTCTTCCGAAAATACTGAGCACATTCCACCAAATGCTCTACCAACTCCTGCCCGAGTACCCGAGGAATCAAAAGTGTCAGCAAACTGTTGGTTCTGAAGTCGGATCTCCTGGTCATAAGTTCGAATTTGCAGCTTCCATCAGAATCTACGGTTCCCTCGAACCAGTCTTCCGTGTTCCTGTCCAAATTCCGGATAAAGTCCACTATACGAGCTGGCAACTGGTCGAATTCAACTCCGAGTCCTTGTTCTAGTCTGATTCTTTCGTATTCTGTCCGCGATAAATGAAGTCGGAACAAGTAGTCGATTTTAACATCATCAGACAGCTCAATCAGGAACTTAAAGAAATATTTCATATATCAGAATTTAAAAAAGTACTTACATCATCAGTGTCGCCACTAGAAGACTTTTCAATACGTAGTCTGAGTTTCTGGTTGTCACTGGAAATGAAGAATTTCAAAAACAATTTAAAAAATATAGAACTCACTTCGAATTCGCGAACGTTCCGCAGTTATGAAGTCGGATACGTACTATGTCGTCGAATATGATAGTCATGGTCAAAATGAAGGGAAGTGATATAAACAATATGAAGAGATGATGAAGATCCAAAAAACAAACAAAATCAAATCAAATTTCAGCTGTCGCGCGAAAGTCCCATTTTCGTTTCGAGACAAAAGAAAGGGAATTTCGTGGAGTCGATCCTGATTGGCAAAATAAAAAGAGAAAAACTCCCTTTCTATCGAAATGGAAAGTGCTCTTGATTTTTGTTCCTAGATATATCCATTGCTCAGGTTTATCTTCATTTTAAAACTAAAGGTAAACTTGTATTTTGTTCATAAAAACATTGTATTCATGATACTTTTCCTAATAAAATCAACCTCGAATATTTTATTTCACATTTCCGGGATGACAATAAATATTTTTATATTAAGAAATAACTAATCTCACTATAAATGAACCAATGAAAAAACCGTATTTTATTCAACAAAGTCGAACAATTAGTAATCACAGTATTATGTACGTTCGTCACCATCGATCTCTTGTACGTCTGTGGAAGGAGTCTCTTCAGGAGCCACGTTATTTCTTCTACAGTAGGAGATAACAGAGTACATGACAGATATGAAGAATATCACAGCAGTAAGAGCGTGGAGGGCAGCATAAACGAGGAAGGATTCTCTCACTTGCATTCCCAGACCTCTATTGTCTGTCACAATCCTCACCAGTAATGATTGCATGACGAGAGCAATGAAGTCATTCACTCCGAAGACTAGTCCGTAACTTTCCGTGACCATATTCTTGGCGATATTCCACTGGGCAATTGCTGCCATTACTTGGTATAAGCTTCTGTAGAAAATATAACAGAAGTACATTAAGTAAATTGAATTAGTCTGAGAGAATAGAACCAGGAATACAGCATCTACGATTGATATTAATACTAGTATAGCTTCTCCCCATTTATCCCAGTTGATCGGGAAACGGTTCGTCAAAAGAATTAATATTGCAGCAATCAAGGTATAAGCGGCATCGGCGAACCCGTTCAAAGGACTGTGATCGTTAACTTGCATTTGCCCCAATAATGTCTGAGCGTAGAGATT
>VOSG01000016.1:178646-209147 GCA_009761265.1 Halicephalobus sp. NKZ332 | reverse complement strand
AAAAAAACACTTCAACATAAATTTTCATTCATATAAACATGTGTTTTTTATTATTTGCCTTGGAAACATTTGAAGGGATATTTCAGCTTATCTCATCGATAGAATAAGTATACCTATTGTTAATCAACTAATTCACAATGGTTATGTAGAATAATAATCATTTAGATTGAAATAGAACTTCGTTTGAAAGATGAACATAAAATCACAAATTCATTATGTGTGGATTTCTAAGCTTTGGCTCTTTATGCTTTTTGTTTGAAAATGTATTAAATACTCATAATTAATAGGAAATTCATAACTAAATACAGAAAGTTATTCACAATCGACAATGGAAATGCAAGCACCAAAGAGTGACCCTTGTATCTCTTCGGTGTTGATATATGAAACTTCACACTTTGTTGTTATTTAGACGCTTCAGAAGAGTATCTAGTAAAAACAAATGATAAACAAATAGATAGCTGCTGATTATTTATTCAAAAATATCAATTATTAGTAATAAATCACATAAGAGAAAAGTGTCACAGAACGCCAAATACACTTTGCTACCAGGTCGCATTCTAGTCGCATTCCTGGTAGCAAAGTGTCCTAGCACTCGTTTTTTTGGCCTTGGCGTTGTGTGTCTACTTTCTCTATCATTTTTTTGTGCGCTTTTGCTTATCCAAACCAAATGTTTTTGCATATTATTTTAATTTATTAGATGTGTTTTTGCATAGTTACTTATCGTGATTTTATTGAAAAACCTATTCTGCTCGTCGCGTTTCACAATTTAAGTTAAATTTCAGGTTCTTCGTTATAATGGAACTGTTCTTCGAATTACACGACAACGAAGGCATCTGCCACAACAAGTTTCAGTCAAAATTTAGTGCTCAGGTATATTTATGTATTCAATAACTATTAATTATAATATAATTTAGGCAACATTGGATCAATTGCAAGAGAAGATTCATTCCAATTTTAATATTCATCAGGAACGTCAACATTTGTTCTCCGTGGATGGTAAAAAGATTAAAGGTCTTAGCAGCAGTACTCTACTCGAAATTGGATTGAAAAATTTCGACAAGATCGTTGTTGTAAGTTATTTTGATTCACTCAAAGAATCAAAATTTATTGTTAGGATGGATATTATTAATTTGGCTTATTTTAGAAGCACTCTATGGTGGCAAATTGGAAAGTGTTTAAAACGAACTTCGAATTAGCACAGAAAGTCCTACAATTGAAACAAATAAACGGGATTGATGAACCTGTCGATCAAGCTCTGGACCAATTGAGACCACTAGTGAGAGCAAAGTTTTTTGTGGCCTACCCAACCTTTGATGATATCCATCAACAATTCAAAGCTGAATTTTCTCGTTACATAGACCAGAATTTCAAGTACATCGAGCTTGCCGCGTATGATTATTTTTCCAAGTTCTTCAATGATAATCCGGAGTGTCCGGTCGTCAAAATCATATGCGAGAAAAAGGAACTTGCTGGAATCCAAGTAAGTCCTAATATAGTAATTGTAATACTATGTTGTTTTTCAGGGCGGCCTAATATGCAATGTAACGAAGAGTGGCGTTCTGATTGGAAAATATCATGTGAAGGAGCACATTGGTTTGGCAAATTACCAAAATGCAGATCTACGCGAATTGTTTGTGTATCGATTGCTGGAGTTAATACAAGTTGGACCAAAAGTCCACTTCTTACCAAATATACATTATTCTTCCTTTGGGATATATATCGCAACAGAAGATGGTAAGTTTTTCAAAATATCTAGTCTTATATTATACATTTACGGTTTAGTACCGGATTTTCATCGAGGAAATGCTAAGGGCGTAAATATAAGTGATGTTCTACGAGCACAACGCGATTTGCTTCGTCGTGTCTTATTTTTAAAGGACGTCCATTCGGAAAATTATGGTGTTGACAGCAATGGAAAACTAAGCATTGTGGACTTTAAGGTGTTTTTTAAATTTTTGCTACTTTAAACATCCATATGAACTCTTTGACTTATTACTTTTTTATTTAGGTTGATGATCATACGAGCTCTACGAAGGTGAACAAATATTTGGAAGGATACAAAAGCTGGAAAGGAACTAAAGAACTTCGCATTCGAGTAGGCAAGGATTGTTTTGCATCGTGGAACCTTTCGAGCATGTTGAGTCAGGCTGATGCAGGAATCGCTAAACAGAAGGAACTTTTTAAAAAAAAATCTATCACCTATAAGCCAAGCAAAAATTATGATGAATATCTTGAACGGGTTAAGAAAAATGTTACAACTCTAGCTATGCTTTTCGAATAAAGATGTATAAAGTGATTCTGATTTTATTCTTTTTGCTACTTGGATACATTGGTTATAACTTCTTATTGCATTTGTTGAAGTTGGACCTCTAAATATTGAGCAAATGGTCAAGGCGGGTGATGGGGGAAATTCCAGGTGAGCCAGAAATGCCTTTTATATACTATTAATATGTAATTTCTCAAATGCTCCTTTTTGAAGCTTAATTGTCATTTTCTCAATTCGCAAACAAAATACACAGAAAAAGAAGTCACATTTGGAATTAATCATAGGTATTCACAGGAGTGTCCAAAATAGACTTTAATTTGTAGAGAATTCCCGCAATTAGTAGATACATATTTGAGTTTCTTTAAATTACAGTAGTTGAATGAGGTTAGTAAACTCTAAAATTCCTGAATTTCCCCAATTCTACTGAATGTCTTGTGAAATCTGTAACATTTATTTTTATTTTGTCCAAATTAAATAAATTTTTTGTCCAATTTAAATTTTAATGTTATTTAAATTAAATTAACCTAATTTTAATTTTATTTGAATTTGCTTAACTTAATTTCTATTAAATTTCTAAACATTTCTACAAGTTTTTTAAATTTAATTTATTGTTAACGACATTTAATCAATTTATTTTTAATCAAATTTGGAAATCGAATTTCAGCGGATTCCGTCGTCTCAGATCTTTGTCTCGATCATGAAGAAAACTTACACCAAAGTTAGTTTTCCAATTAAAAATAACTTCAAATGTGATATTCAGGGATTTCGGACCTGCCTTCGTGAATCCAAGGACCTGTAAGATCCGAGGAGCTTTTGTCTCACCGTTGTCTTCATCATCCACCTTGTTTTGTTCCTAAAAATCCGAGGAATGAGGATATCACAAATTCCAAAATAAGATTCGAAATAAATCTCATTTCGTTCTAATTTCTGTTTTCAATAACATGACGATGACTGTCTATTTTATTTTCCGTGACATCATGACTAGTAAGTACTAATAGTCCAGGAAGTACTCCGGGGGTTTCTTCAGGAAGTTTCAAAAGTAGCAATTCGCGATCGTTCAGCATTCAAGATAAAGTTAAAAAATCATCTTTTTTATTTTATTTTTTCAGAGTTTCTTAAATATTTTAACTACATTTTTGAGAGGAAAGCAATTTACTAATTGTAGAGTTGAAACAGAAATAAAAAACTTGCAACTTTGTGGATTAATTTTAGAGTTTTTTTCGCACGAGTTGTTTCCGGAAGAAGTCATGGAAAGGAAGTCAACTTCCACGAAATTCCTGAAAACTATCTTCGAACGAGAGTGAAATTTGGTGTTAAAATAGATCCAAAAGGTCAAAGTCAATTTTCACCAGTTTTTTGACGAGGATAAAAACGAGTTGAATGGTTAAATTAACTTTCACAATGGAGCTTCTGAAGACTACAATGAGAGTAAAATTTGGTGTCAAAATGAGGATAAGAGTTCAATATCAATTTCCATTGCAAATATTTTGGTGAGTAGTTGAGTCAATTCTCACCACAAGGTTTCTGATGACTATAACGAGGTCGTTTATCCTCTATATGGAGCTTGATGTGACAATAAAGCTGAAAGTTCAACAAAGCCAAATTCCATCAAGAAGTCCCTGAAGAACGCAAAGATTCATCGATGTATAGCCAGACATAAAATTTGTGTTGAAAAAAGCTGGATAATTAAGTGAATTAAAAAGCATAATTGAATATGGATTTTGTTATGGTGGAAATCATTACATATTTTTGCTGTCAATAAAGATATACTTTATCCTGGGAGAGTTCGTTTTTTAAAAGTATTTTTTGATTGGAAATCTGGAGTTCAGAGTTGTAGTTGCCACTACTATCAAAATTCTTTCCTTGTTTATACTACTCCAAAAAACTTGTTTATCATAAAATAACTTATTCTCAAAAAAACATCCTTTCGACAAAGTTCCTGAAGGATTTTTATAACGAGATGTCCATTTTTGAAGGGTGCTCTGTTGATCGAGAACTGAATAATCTTGCAAATTCTTCCACAATTAAAAGTGTTCCATATTTATACTAGTTCTGAAGAATTGTTCACCATGAGACAAACTTTCAAAAACCACTTTTCCAACCAAGTTCCCGAAAAATTTTTATTACGAGATACGTACATTTTTAAAGAGTACTCTGTCGATCGAGTTCTGGAGGAAAGCGTGAGCCATGCCAGAGCCAGGGGCAGTTTAAGAATAAGAAGCCAGGAGCTGCCTGACGCATGTGCTTTTGATCAATAGCCGCTTCGAAGCCAGGGCAGCAAGAAAAAGTCTTCAGTGCCTGAGGGCTTGAGGACTCTAGGGCTCGAGGGCCTCAGGGCGAGACTCACCATTTTTCTCTTGCTTTCTCTAAAATTGGAAACTTGATAAAATTATCTCGAAGATTCTCACTTTTTAAATAATTTTTATTTTTTTAAATTTTATTTTATTTTATTTTTTTGCCTTAGGCAAACAAAAAAAGAAAAAGCTCTTTACTCTTTTTCAGATTTGGCATTCTTCCGTCTTTTGTTTCCGAAAAAAAAATTCCGAAAAAAATTGCAATTTTTAATTCCATAAAAACCCAAATTTTTTATGTTTTTGTTTCCTGGATTTTTTGAATTTCTTACTTTTTGAGTTTTTGGATAGAATTACAGAACATACGAGATTCTAGAATTCAGAACATCATATATGATTCTAGGAATTTCCACACCTTCTATAAATTTTCGGAAAATGTCAGAAACATGAAAAGAATAAAAGTTTAGCTTTCAGTCTCGAATGGAAGATTTTAATTTTAGTCTTAACTGGAAAATTTTAGCTTTTGGTCTTAACGAGAAAACTCTGGAATTTCTGTCTTGACGAAAAACTTCCGAGAATCCGCGTGGGGATTATGCTTGGAATTTTGTTACGGAAATTCTAATTTTTCATAACACAATTTTGAAACTCTATAGAAAATCCAACTACAAAATCCCAGAAATTCTAGAAATCCATGTCGAGATAATTTTCCAGAATTGTGGAATATATATTTTTGGTTTTCATATTAATACTGACATTGTGTTTATCATCAATATGTCGTTAATTTTAATGTCATCATAACTTTTATTATGGGTATTATTATTGTTAATATCACTATTCTTAGTATTACAATATTGCTTCGAGGAAGAATTGAGTTCTTCTTAGAAAGAAAAAGATTAATTAATTCTCCTGCGTTAATTTGAAGAATTGAAGTGTTACAAAATGACGAAAATTATATTTGATTTTTTATTCTAATCTTATTAAATGTTTCTTGTATCATCTAAAAATACAGCTGTTTTGAAGCTTTGGTTTGGATTAAAAAAATTAATTCTGACAAGAATTTGAGAGTTGATGAAAAAGAGAAACAGGTGGAAGTTTAGAAGTTCTATTACTTTCAATTTAAAACTTATAAATCGAGATTTTCTTTAAAACTCTGTCTATAAGATACATTTCCACAAGATTATATCATAAAGAATATCTTTCGAGAGTACCTTTTTACAGTAGATTTGTCTCGCAATATACGTATTTGTAGCAGCAGTGAATTTTGTACAAAGGACAACCACAACACAATAATTATTTCTCAGTTGCCTTTGACACTAAGTTCCACTTACACTCGAGAATTAACAGACTCGTCATACTTTTCAGAAAATTCCATCTAAGTTCTCTTTTTATCTTAGTACTAGATTCCATTTTCGTTTAAAAACAAAACATTCACTCCGAATTTCAGAAAATTTTACTCGATTTATTCAGCTCTTAGTTGCAGTTCCGTTTAAAAACAAAAAATTCGCTACGAGAGATAACTTCACTCTCGTTTTATTTTAGTACTAGATTTCACTCTCGATGTTTTCGGAAATTTAGTAATGAGATATTTTTTTCTTTTCACGAAAGACGAGTAAAAAGTGGAGGTGTTTTATGCTTTTAGGATTTCTAATCTGAGACCCTTTTTTGCGGATTTAAATTTTGATACTTGACGTTCTCAAAAAACCAAGGTAAATAGGGTTTTATTTTGGTCTGAGAGTCGCCCTGGGTCATCCTGGGTATTCCGGAGGCTTAATACCTTCGAGACCAAGGACTTTCGTCTATGTGAGGAGCGCCTCAAGCAAGAAACTTGTTCTCGGAAATTCTAATTTATTTTATTTAAAAAAGACCAAAGACTAAATTATTGTGATCCAATAATTTTGAAAAACTCAAATTTAGAGAAATTTCTGGGAAATCCCGGAAGTTTCTGGGAGATTTCGGAATTTTTGTCGAGACAATGTCTTTTTTAATTTCTATAATAAAATTATCGTACTACCATCTGAAGCCTCGAATTTCTGAATTCTGGGAAATTTTCACAATTCTTTTCGGGACCGTGTTTCAAAATCCTCAAAATTATTTCTGAGACTGTTTCCCAAAAACTTCACTTCGGGATCGTTTTTCCGGAATTGCTAAATTCCACTCCGGGACCATTTCCTGAAAATTAAAAAACCCTTTTTGGCACCATTGTCCACTTTTCGTTTCTAATTTTTATAATAGTATGTTTTTTAAATTCATCAACGACGGACATTTTTGACGCTTCGATGCTTCCTTGGGATCTCGTTTTAGCATCATTTTTGCCCCTCTTGTTTTGCCAATTTTGCAGGCGGTCTTTGAAGATGCAAAATTTGTCCAAAAAAGACTTTCAAACTGAGTCAATTTTCGAAATTTTGGAAAATTGAGCTTTCCATTTTTCTGGAAGAATTGATGCATCTATCATCTTCTGAAAATTTCACCAAATTACGGTCTTTATTAACTCATGATTGGTGATGCTTTTCCAATTGTATTATAGAAGTTCTAAAATGTTAAAAATATTTATGTTGTTGTACAAAATATAAAACTTTCCAAATATTTATGTTATTTCTGATATTCAAAAGTTATAAAAGCTTTAAGATATCCATACCTTTGTAAGAATTGTAGAAATTGTAAAGGTTAAAATATTCATTTCTCAGAAATAGTTCTAGCACAAACTTCCTGGATTTTCTAGAAATTTATTAAATTCCAAAATGTCTTCGAATTTTTACTAAACTTTAGTTTTTTAAAAATTCATGGTTTTCCAAAAATAAGTTACTGTTTCCGTTTTTATTACCAAATGATGAATGGCTATATTTTTTCGCAAGGGTCCGTGACCATTAGAAAATTCCAAAAAGAGGCTCTGTCTGGAAATAAATATAGCCAAACATGGTTCAATTTGACTTTCAAATTCGCAAATTTCCAAAAATTCTAGGATTTGTGAAATTTTTTGAAATCAAGAATTCATAAAATTTTTAAATTGAGAATCAAAAATTTCTTTAAATTCAAAATTTAAAAAACATAAAAAATTCGATACTTTGTGAAATTTCAAAGTTCACCTTCTATTTTTCATGAAAATATTTCGAAATTTCCAGAATAATTTCTCTTCATCACGTGGAATCCATTATATCCAGGAACTTTTTAAAAAAACGATTCTATTTTTATTTATTTTTACTTTTTACTTCTTACTTTTTCCGTAACTTATTTTCGAAAATCCAAAAAATCTACCATATCATGCAATGTAACTAGAGAACGTAGAAAATTTCGGATTTTCTGCTTTATTCAATACTATTGAAACAGACTAGAAGTATACGAAAGTAAAATTTTATTGTTTTCGACCCCACTTGGATAATTCTAGGAATCCACGTAGACAATCCTCTTAAAACCATAGACAAACATAGTCACTGACGGTGTAATGTTAAATACCTTATAATCATAAGTATAACGTCCTAGCTTTTTGTCTCGACTGGAAAATTATAAGGACTCGCATCAGGACAATCCCCTCAAAATTACAGACAAACATATTCGTTGTTTATAATAATACAACCCGATGATTAGTTTATCGGAAAAGAAGATTATCTAGTATCTTTCATTCCTTGACCCTCCTCCAGTGACTCAATGAAATCAATTTCCTTCTTCATCAAGTAATCTTTTATCATCAAGTCCTGAGGAAGAGGAAATTTCGATGTTATTTGTCTCCATGAAATTTTACTTTATTTTTAGTGTTTTTTGAGGAAGCAGTTTCTCACGGTTCAATATAGAGAAAGAAAATAAGTGGAATTCCTTTTTTGTCGAGATGTCAAGTGACCGCTTGCCAAAGATAAATTGCATGTGATCTATGTTCTGTTTCCACCACAATTTCAATACATTTCCCGGGAACTTCTGGAGTCATGGAGAATCTTTTGTATTCTCATGTAAAATTTACAATATTTTGTAATCTCATGAACTCTCCCATAACAAAATCCGAAAATTAATTCTAAAAATTCGTGTCTAGACTATTTTGAAAAGTGATTAATTTTAATTTCCACATTATTACGATAAAATATTTATTCCAAAAGATTTTAATTGGAAAAAAATTAATTAATTTCCTTTTAAGTCGTGACCTCGTAAAAAGGTTAACTTGTTTTTTTATTTTGATTTAAAAGTATTAATCATCTTGTTTACTTTCTTCCATATCCAATTGACGTGAATTTTGATCTTCTAATTACTCTAATCCGGGATTTATGAAGTTTTTAAGATGAGCTAATAATTATCCAATTTCCAGTTTTTTGGACGATGTCGACTTCTGTGAAAAAGAAGGAGGAAGAGAAAGAGAAAAAATTCCTAGGAAAACTTTCCTATAAATTAGATTACGATTTCGACAAAAATGCCGTAAGCTCATCATCTTACTAATTGTTAAAATACATTAAAACCAATAATTTGATTAAGAATTATTAGTGATATCACCAAAAACCATCGAATTTATTCATTTTATTAAAAGTAGCATTTCAGTTGACAGTAGTCGTCCTCACTGCCGAAGAACTCCCGGCGATGGATCTCGGAGGGACTTCCGATCCTTACGTCAAACTTTTCCTGATGCCGGACAAAAAGAAAAAATTCCAGACAAAAGTCCAAAGAAAAAGTTTAAACCCGGTGTTCAATGAGAGTTTCGTCTTTAAGGTAAGAGTTACCGTAAAAACACTGACTTTTGTGAACTAGAATTCCTTGAATATCTGAGAGATACTGTGGAAACTCTCGGAACTAAAACCAGAAATCAAAGATTCTGAAAGTTTCTGGAGATTAGTGGAATTTCTTTCGAGAATATTCTGCAAAAAGTTCAATTTTGGATTCTTATACATAGGATTTCTCCAGGTTCCATACAACGAAATCGCCGCCCAGACCCTCGTGATGAATGTCTTCGATTTTGATAGGTTCGGGAAACACGACCAGATCGGACAAGTCTCCATACCCCTAGGAAAAGTAGATTTGGCTTCCACTATCGAAAAAACAACCCTCATAGAATCTCCCCCGGAAAACAGATTGGGAGAGGTTTGTCTCGCTCTGAGGTACGTCCCGAACAAAAACAAGCTTACCGTAGTCGTGATGGAGTGCAAGAACTTGAAGAAGATGGATGTCCTCGGATTGTCTGGTAATTCATTTTAGAAATTATTAAATATTTATTTATTTATTTCTAAATTATCAATATCTCTATTTTTTAACTTGTTTTTTTCAGATCCTTATGTAAAAATATATCTAATGATGCAGAACAAACGTCTCGAGAAGAAAAAAACAACTATAAAGATGAAGACTTTAAATCCATACTATAATGAATCGTTTAGCTATGATGTCACACCAGAAAAAATGCAGGTCTGAGTTTCACGCACTTCTCTCAAGGGGAAAATTCTAAAATAATCATTTTCGAAGAAAAATATCTTTTTGAAAAAGATTAGGAGATTTCAGAACTGTTCTCCCGAGAGGGAAATTTTGGAATGATGATTTTTGAAAAAAAAAATTCCTTAAAGCGAAAATTAGAAGATTTTCCAAGTTAAAAACTTAAAAATATTTGTCTCAGGGGAGAGATTTTAAAATAATCATTTTTGGAAAAAAATATATCTTTCGAAGAGGAAATCCTAAATAATCGTCCTGAGGGAGAAATTTTAAAATAATCATTATTGAGATAAAACTTTAGATAATGGTCCCGGGGGGAAAGTTTAAAAAATCCTTGAAAAAAGAGTTTACGTAATTTTCTCGAAAGTAAAATTGTAAACAAATTTCTTTAGGGAGAATTTCTCGGAACGAAAATTTTTAAATATTCTGAAAGGAAGTTATTTTAGAGAGTCCATCTTCACATAATAGTCTCGGATTACGATAGAGTAGGATCGAACGAGAGAATCGGACAAGTGATAATCGGTCCTGCTGCGAACGGACCAGGATTCAAACATTGGCAGGAAATGCTCCAGACCCCCAGGCGATCCGTGGCTCAATGGCACACTCTCCAACCTTTCAACGACGATTAATCTTTCTATTTTTTATTTATTTTTTCGTCGATACTCGCCAGAATCAAAAAATGAAATCCGATATCCTAAACAAAATCAATGAAAATTTTTATACAGTAAACAAAAACCTCATTGATGCTTGTACATTGTCCTGATTTTCTCATATCAACGTCCACAACTATGAAGAGTTCGATGAAAAATCGAGATTTATTTCGTATCGATGTTGATATGAAATCAATAAGACATTAATGTTAATACTGGTATGATATGAACATTAATATCTAATCAGCACGGTATTTATGTAATGTTAACATTAATTCCAATTTTAACATTAATATCATTTTTCCGTCAAATTCTTCATGGACGTGGATTTCAGATCTTCTAGCTACAGTATGCCTACAATGTCTGGCTTTGTGTTTTGCCATAGTCCTTCTGGATCAGCTTTATGACCTCTTTTCCAAAGTCGAACTTGTTTTGAATTTTTGCTTTCGAAATTTTTAAAGAAGAATTTATAGAAATAAATATTATTGAATTTTTGCTGGTTTCATTTTTCATTGAAGTCACTCCGTGTTTTGATATATTCTTTAAAATTAAAAACTTTTGCAGGTTTAAAGAAATGAGGTTTCTTCTAATATTCTTTTTTATCCAAGTTCAGAAAATTTATTTCTCGGAAGGAAAAAGGTTCATCTGGAAACCCGTGTCATCGGTCATAGACCGTGATCTCTGGAAAGACGAAAATCCACCCTGTGCAGACTCCATCATCTCCTTCGAAAAAGACAAGTTGACAATTGCCTTGATAGAAAAAGGTCTCGCCGCGAAGGAAATCCTGCTTCCGGACAATGGAATACTGTATTTCGATCAATATACGCTTTTTGGAGAAACACCGGATTGGCAGTGTGAATTCTCAAGGGAAGGACAAGACGGTAATGTCTAGATATATTAATACAAATAATTCTTTAACTTCGGGATTAATGAATAAATTCCAGTGGCATTTTTCGAACCCCCAGTAACCCCGAATATCTTCAGTTCGGTCTACTGGAGAATCGAAGGAGAAGAGGCTGACAAGAGATCCAGAATCCACGTCGAGCAGATCCCATCTCAAGTGGACGAGGCTGTCTTCCCTGTCGAAACGGCCTCTAGAATCACCATCAACGTCCCCCTCATCGTCGGAAAACTCAACTACTCCAACCAGGTCGGTTTCTATTCCAACAGTTGCATTACTACAAAAACAAAAAAATTGTTTCAACACGAATTTCTAAAATCTGAAAGCTCTGAGAATTGTAGAAAACAATCAAATTTTACCCCTTTTATTGGTTCGAGAAGCTCTAATTCGAGATTTAAACAAAACAGAGATTTACCCTTTTTCTATCGACCCGTCTTAACTTCTTTGATCTCCTAATCCTGGAACTTGAATTCACTTCTCTCGTAAGTATAGTTTGAATCCATGTATCTCGTGAGGATAGAACTGGAATCCGTCGATCTCCTAGAGATGGAGCCGATATCCATTTATCCTCTAAGCTTGGAGTCCGAATCCGCTGCTCCCCATCTTCATCTCTCTGATGATCACGCTCAGGAAAGAAGACCAGGCCTCGAGGGTTTCGTTCCTCTCCTGGTCGTTCGCGAAATCGCATTCTTCGATGATGTTCAAGGTACTCGATTTGAACTCCTTCCAAGCCGAAGAAGTGAAGTTGATCCCCAAGGCCTGATGGAGAGCCCCTACTCGTCGGATTCTCATTATTATTTGCTGAAAGAATTAATATACAAAAGTGATCAGGAATCCACTTTGGTGAAATGAGAACGAATGCCAATTTCCGTCATCCCAAAAAAGTTGTAACTCATTCTATTTCATCAAGATATATTTCAAATAATTTACCTGATCTGGTTGAGCCATTCTCATCAAGTCAATAAGCTCTCCCATGAAGTGCATTATCCTATCTCCGACTTCATGAAATCCCGGATTTCCAAGAAGATCAAGACTTCTTTTTTTCGAATGAGGCATCGCAGCAACGACCTCCGCAGTCCTCGCATTTAGAGCACTTGGACAAACTTCCCCGTGAGATCTCGGAAGGATAATCACAGGAATCATATGTCTTTTTCCTGGAGGAGAATCCTCGACTGGGAATGGTGTCATCGAAGAACCCCCGACCGGAAATGACGTCAGTGGAGAACCATTTCCACAAGAGGATATTGTGCATGCTGGGGTCGGAGGGGGCACAGGAGGGGTTCCATTGGAAGTGTCTTTGGAGTTGTTAAAGAACACTGCCAGAGGAGGGTTCTTCAGCAACATAGAGTACAGTATCCTCACCCCAAACTGTCTGTTTGTCATGAAAAGAGCATGTTGCCAGGATTTAAATAGGAGATTCACACGATGGAGGGATTGTAGACTGAAATTCATACGTAAAAAATAAAAAAGTAAAGTGGACGAACTTCTCTATACAAAGCTGCTTCTTTCTTCTCATCGTGTTCCTTTGAACGATCTTTGTCTGTAGCCATGTTGATCCTCGAAGGAATATTAAGCAATTAGTGGCAGAATTTAGGATAATCTGAAATTCATGTAGAAATCATTCTTGAAGATTATGCATTTTCTTGTTTAAAAGCTTACCATAAAATTGCTGACATCAACAAAGTAGATGGCCGACTGCAGTCCCTTCTGGTCCAGAGTGGCGACTTCATAGATGTCGATCATGAAAGATAAACTTCTAAGCAAAAGGAATTTCACGACGAGCATTATCGAGATCAAAGTTTGCATAGTTTCTTTTGAACTGTACCGATCCAGTAAATTTTCGCTCATCTGGAACAATTGTCTTCTGGATCGATTCGACCCCTTCAGCAGCAATACTGTCAGAGCCGTCAAAACTGAAAAGATTATTTTTACGAAAATTAGCTTTTTACAAAATCATTTCGAAACTATGGAATTAAAACTAAAAATACAAAAACGTACGTAAAATAATGGCATTCGGTCCGCAAGAAGTCACAATCATCCGGAAAAAAAGCTTGTACCAGACTCTGTAGTACCTATTCAGCCTCAGGGAACTCACATTCACGTCGTACCCCAATCTCCCTTCGGGCATGCGGTAACACAGATAAGTTACCACTTCTAAAAATGCGGGAATGTTGACGATCAGAGCTCCCAGGCTGAGGAGTATCGGGACTCTGAAGTGTCTTCTGTAGATGGAGCAGTAGATGAAGCTCAAGGAAGGCTTCCGCCTCTCGACTCTGAACGAATTCAAAATCGGTACTCTCGAGTGTCTGAAATGACGTCATTGTTTTGCTTTTTATCTCGGTTATTGAGCTTGTTTTTGCAAAATTAAAGAAAAGTTTGGGAATAGATAGCTTAAATCTCAAGTTTCAGAACTTCATGGAAATTCGTATTGAAACATTTTCGTAAAGAATTAACTTTTTTGTTAACATAAAAATTTTGCAACAATTCTTGTGGTTTTTTATATCGAAATTTGCAACAACTTTGTGATTTTTTGTTGGCATAATTATACTTTTCCTTCCTCAATTCCTATAGAAACAGAAAATGACAGATGACCTTAGAGACAAGTTCAATGGTTAAAAAACAAAAACGTCAATCAAGTCATCAATCATTTTCCTTGCAAAGTTATCGATTTTTGCAACTTGCCTTGTAGTCCTGAAGGGATCCCGAGTCGCCATGTACCTCTGGATCGTGATGGACACTACGCACCAAATCTGAAAAAGTAGGATATTACTGTAAAGGGTTACTGTAGGAAATGATTTTGAAAGATTACTGTATTCTTTTTTATGATATTCGGTAATTGAAATTTGAACTTTTTAAAGAAAAAGTGGCCTAAGGTTCTCAGCGAGAAAAAACTTGGAGTCAAATCTTGAAATTAGAGGTTCAAGTCAAATAATGTCCCAAAAAGAAAGAAAATTAAATCAAATCTTCTCAAAAAATTTAAATTCGATTTCGAATTGATAAAAAATTATTTAAATTACTTACACTAGCGGTGTTGGCAATTTGAATAAAAGCGTGGAAAAAAGGTGTAATTAAATTCAGAACATCGCTTTTGTGATTCTGAGTCACACTCTTGAGGCCATAGTAGAAGAAGGCACCCCAGAGGAGGAATGTGTCCCAGATAGCGAGAGCCAGGAGACTCACGGCCAACACAACACCTCTGTTTTTATCGAAATTAGCCAAATGAACAGCTTTTATAGAATGGATGTTGCCCACAGTACCCAATAATACGCATACTGTAGTCAAAAATCCACAAACAACTTGATTAAAAACAGGATAATAAGAGGAGATATTTATCCTCGGATGACAGACGGTGTAATTCACCATTGGAATTGATCAGGATCTTCTGTTAATATGCATTTCGGCCTCGGCAAGAAAAGCTGCAACTTGTCACTTCCAGACAATTGCGGAAATAACACCGTCACCTATGTCTGAAAAATGCTGCATTAAAATCAGAGCTAATGTTAGTACCGGTGTCATCACGAAACACGGAAACATTTCTCGAAAGGAAAGTACGAAAACACAGAAAGCGAATTGACCAACTCGCACTGTGTTCTGATGCTCAAACAAGCTAAAATATAGGAAAGAAGTTAGAGTAGGTCGATCAACGCGCTCCATATTCCTGAGTGTTTTGGTTCTTGAAACGAAAGCTCGAAAGTACAGGAGTGAAGAGAGTTGATCAACTCGTGCTGTGTTCTGATTGTGAAAGGAATCTAAAAGTACAAGTAGCAATTCAGGGAGTCGATCAACGCGCTTCATATCTTACAAGTGTTTTGACTCTTGAAACGAAGACCTGAAAGTACAGAAAACGAGTTAGAGCAAATCGGTTGACTGTTTTTCTGAGTGTTGATCTTATTACAATATATGTCGTAACTATTACAATAAAACAACTCCATTTTCCTTTTTAGAATAATTGTTTCTACCGTATAAAAACCAAAAACGAATGTCAGCATCGAAATTTAGAAAATGCCAATTCACGGTGTTGCGAGCAAACTGCGGATTCTAAGTTTAATTTCGAAAACGAAACTTTAAAAACGTAGAAGCAGATGAAATTGACAGACACGAATTTCAGAATCTGTCAATCTCAACGAAAGACGTAGAATCCACGTGAAAACCGTGTTAGGAGAAAAATTATTATTTGAATTTCCTGGGGAAATTGGCAGTCGGATGAGAAAGCCAAAAGTCAAGATATAATTTGGGCCAGCGGGAGATTTTTTATTTCCGGCAAAGGTGGTTTAAAAATGTAAAAACTGAAAGTGAAAAAGTTTCGAACATATAAAAAATTAAAAAGAAAAACATTAAAAGTACAAGAAATTAAAAATATAAAAAACAAACATCTCAAAACATTTCAAAAATCTAAAATCTAAAAAACTGTCAAAGATGTTTCTCGAGTGGAAGATAATATTGTTTTATTTGTGAAATGGATTTGAAATAAGAACAGAAGAGGATAGACACGGAAGTGGGCTAGTCCAAATCCGGGGTATTTTAAACTTTCCAAATTTTTGGATTTCCAAGGGTCCAAGAAAATGCAGATCAAATTTCAAAACCTCAAGCTGTTTAGCTTCAAAATCCAGGAAATATCCTTCCAAAAAATTTCAAATTCAAGGATAATTTTTAAAAAGATAATTACAACAAAAAACAAAAAGTTCAAAAGTTTAAATTCCAACACCTGTCTGTAAAACTGGTCTAGATTAGTCTCAAGAAACAAGTCAACCAGAACAGTTGGTGGCCAGTCCTTCGGCAACATCCCTTCCTCGAGCTCTTTCTCCATACTTTCCCGATCCTTTCCTCGAGAGAGTTCCAAGTTGCGACAAAACTTGGGACTTTCTGTCGATCGGGTTCCAAGGAGTACTTTTACACAATTGGTTTATGTCACAATATATACTTTTTTTCTAGAAGTTGATTGAGACAGGGTTTTTACACAATAAATTTACGTCATAATATATCTTTTACTCGGAACTCGGTTGACGGAAGACTTTCATACAATAAATTTACGTTGTAATTTTTTTCGAGAACTCGATTGACAGGGTACCTTTCTGATGGGTTTATCTCGTAAGAAACATTTCTTGGGGATTTTATCAAGAGGGCACTTTTCTATCATATTTCAGAAAAAGACTTATTAGAGACATAAATAAGAAAAATAATATTCACATTAATAACAATCTTTATCCTAACTACTCATCGATCTCCTTATATTTTTAAAGTAATTTTATTCGAATATTTAAAAAAACAGTTTTTAATGAATCTTACATGATTCTTTTTTAAACTTTCTAAATAATGATTTCTAATGTTTTGAAAAAATTATCAAGGGTCAGAAGAGTCATCAACAATTTCGGGAGAAAAATTTCCAAAAAAAATAAAAATTTGATTCCATGATCAAAAAAAAATATAAACGACTATTTTTGTTTTTTCTTTGTAAATAAAAAAATCAAAGGGTATGTAAACTTATTTTTCCTTGTAATAACAAAGATGAACGAGGTAAATTTAATTATTTTTGCGAAGTGAAAAACAAAAGAAAAAAAGACCAACAAAAGTAGACAAATATTGATTTCGAAATTTTATTTAAATTTAGGAAACTTAAAATTCCATACAAGAAATGGAAATTAAGATTCTTAAACAAAAATTTAAAATAGCTTAAAATAGACTTATTTGTTCCCACACAGATTGATGCTTAAATTTTAAAAAATCGTAGGTTCTGTATAGGCAAATTACGAAATGAAATCATTCCTAGACTTTAGACCGTGTGAGAAAGGATTTGCTTGGTCCCATAGCGATTGGAATTTTATTTAAATTTAAGTTTTGTACGAAAAAATAAATGAGGAACCTTAGCGAAGGCAGTTTCGAATTCTATACGAATGGATTTATTTGATCTGATAGTAATTATAATTATAATTGTAATTTCCATAATTTAAGAACTTTTTCGATTTCATGCGCCGGAATCAGGAAATGGAGAACTTTAAATAAAGACCCTTTCTAGTTTGAGACCATATTAAAGCTGGACCAGTTGGTCTCACATCGACTAAACTTTCTAAAGTTGAAAACCTCTTGTTTTTAGTTGACAAAAATCAGGAAATAAAAATACTAAACGAAATTATTTTTGGACTTTAGACTGTGTGAGAACGGATTTAGTTGGTCCCACAGCGATTGAAAAAAGGGGGGCAAATAAAACAATTAAACAAAGACCCGTCTGGCTTCGAGATGAATGCAAAGGGATTCATGTCTTGAGGTATCATCTCATTTTTTCTGGAGTACAAATTCTACAGTACCTCGAAAATAAAAACTACAATACACTTGAAAACCAGGATTCTACAGTACATTCAAACAAAGAATATTAATGGAAGCCAAAAACACGTATGTAATAGATGTTTCAATGCGGAAAAATTTTAAAACTGATTTTTGCTAAAGTACCGCTTGGAGTCTCGAGTACCCTCATCCAGTCCTCGACGGATCCGGGAAAGACAACACTTGACACGATTGGCTCAACTCTGACATAGGAACAAGCAGAGCAAACTTGTTTTTTAACTAAAATCACGCGAAATTAAAAGTTAAAAATTATGCGAAATAAAAAGTCATACGAAGTAAATTCGGCAACAAAAATCGCGTAAAAATAAAAAATAAGTCAAAGATCATGTGGAATTGGAAATCAAGTAAAAAAGCAGCTGCGAAAATTTTTATTTCAAATTTTGTTTGATCAGATGACCAGTACAAGTCATTACATTATTTAGAAATTTTTTAATTTCTTTTATTTTTATACTTTATATTGGTAGATGAAACGTTGAGTTTTTTAAAATATTCACCTTGATCAAATAAATCGTGTTTAAAAAAATATCTAATTTTTAAAATTTTTTTCTTTGATCATACACATGATACGCGAATTGATGTTTTGAAATTTTCATTTTGACTAAGTAGATGATATTAAAGAATATTAATTTCTTTCGGCTTTTCTTTTGATCAAATAGATAATATAGAGGACCGATTATTTTTAGAAATTTTGTTTTTGATCAGACAGATGGCATTAAAAAAACACTAATTTCTTTCTTTAATAAAATAAACAATATAGAGTTGGTATTTTTTAAATTTTCCATTTTAATCGGACAAATAACACAAGAATCTAATATTATGGAATTTTAAAAATATTTCTGCTTAAAATAAATACAAAAACTTAACATCACTTTAAAAATTCCTTGGATTTCTTGTTAAACAAATAAATACTATAAAATGTAGGCCAAAAATTCTTTAAATTCCGTTTTAAATAAATGACATGTCTAAGAAATAAATATCACTCAAAAAATTCTTTGAGTTCCTACTGTGATCGAATGTAACATCCGTCTAGCAACTGTCACGCCTAACCTTTTAAAAGTTTAATTAATTTAAAAAAATGTCATCCACCCTCTGTGGAAAAAGAACATCTAGAAAATAATATAAATTAAACGAAATTTACGACTTTTTGCGTGTATAAATTTGAAAGGAAATTAAACTTTTGGTTTCAGAAATTAAAAAAATTAATTCTATTTAATTGGGAAACTGTTGATTCGAAATTGGACTTCTAGAACATAAAAAAGTTCAAAATTAAAGTTTTTTAAATGTATAGAAAAAGAAGAAATGGATCCTTAAAATATTGAAGAGAATTAAAAATTTTAAGCTTTTTCAAAAGTGAAAATATTGGACCTTTTGAAAAATTGAAAGAATGACTCTTCGGAATTTGCGTCAGTATTCATTCAACCAAAAAATGAATAAAAAACGATCGAATTTCAATGAGATCCTAGAAACTCTTCTGATCCATGAAATTTTTGGTAAAGAGGGACACGTGCCCTGGTTTCGGTTTTCTTTTTCGGGAAAACCCGGAAGCGAATCTTGTAAAAATAGATAGATTATAAGAAAGGGATACATTAGACTACGAATGGGTTTAGAAAAACTGAAAAATATTTTAAAAATATGAAAATAATTCAATTTGGAGAAAATAAATAAATTACGAAATATAAACAAATTTATAGTCAAAATTCCAATCTCAAATTACTTCAAAGAACAAATTTTTCATTGAGAATTCGTCGAAATAATTTTTGTTTTTTGAATTTCAATTAAAATTGCATTTTTAAATTAGTTTTTTATTCTTTATGATAATTAAAAATTTAAAAAAGTGGTTATTTTGAAATAGCAAAAACCAGTTCAATCTTACGTGACATTTTACAAAAACAGAAAATAATGACCGGAGGAAGTCATAAAATTATTCAAAGAAAAAGAATTTTTTTAAAGACTCAAAAGCTTTTATTTTTTAAAAAATTATTCCATAGTAGACGTCGAGTTTTTGTCACTATACTAGAGTGGATTTGACAGATGTACTTAGTTTTTAAAAAAAGTGAAAATTACTGTAGTCATTAACATGTGCATAAAGAGCCAGCGTCCTCAAAGGAAAATTTAAAATATTGTTTTAAAAAGTTGTTGTAAATGTTAATATATGTAACAAAAACCTATATTTATTGACAAGATTCAGAATGCATTCTATTCCTGGAAAAGTACTGTGGAAATTGACGTAAAAACTAATATCTTCGATATGTGGACATTAAAGATATAGTTCATTCCCGAGAAAATTACTGTAGACTTCAATACATGTAAAAAGGGTCAACATCCATCGACGGAATGGGACCCAATGTATGTTTAATTTTCGAAAAAGTTACTGTGGAAGATGACGCATACAAAGGAGAAGTCTATCTCTCAAGGAGAATTGTGTATTTATAGCATTCCTAAGACAAATCGCTGAGACCACTTTCCCATACTGTAGGACCAGTCTAAAACACATTCCTAAACTTTGGAACTTTGGAAAATAAGATTCTAGACAATCATTAATCTTTCTTCTTCTTCCAAAAAATCTCAAATAACATTGATTTCAGAGTTCTGTTTCCAGAAGAAAAAATTCAAGACAAAAAACAGAGGACTGGAAAGACACTTGTGTAAATTGTGTAATCGAAACCCGGACAGCGGCTTCGTTTTATCGCTTTTCGTAGATTGCCAAAAATGTTGCGTCTTTCAGGAAGGAAGAAACAAATGAGACAAGTTTCCAATCCCTAACTACTTTTTCTGGATTCCTTAAAAAAGTTCCTCGACTTCGTCACCGACACAGAGGAAGCTTTCACTAATACTAATGTAATTTCGAACAGTTCCGAATAATTTTTAACTTTTCTCACTATTTACTGGGTTTCTTGGATTTTCTTTCGGTAAATAAAAAACAAATCTAAAAATACCGAAAATAATATTGAAAGTGCCAGGAACGAGTGCAAAAATTTGCTCTTCTAAATCACAAATAAAAACCCATCCAATAAGGGAAAGAGATAAAGTTACTTAATTTTAGTCTCGACACGAACGATAATCTCGACCAAGTTTAATGGTCTTTTTAACGACCCCAAAATAGTTCTTTTTCATTTTGCATTCACTAAGTTCCATAGATCTTCCTTCGTCCATGAAACACAAACAATCAAAGAGATTTAAAATTTAGTGAAAAATGATATCACAAGAAGTACAATGTTCCTTTCAGGAACAAATTCGAACAAAGTTTCCCACTCCTGTCAGGACCAAAGTTGAACGAAATTGTCCATTCCTGCCTTGCAGTGTGGTCCGGATCCTAAATTAGGATTTGTGTCAATAGCGTGGGCTGAATTCAGTAAATAAAAGCCAAAATAATAAAATAACAAGAATTAAAAACATAAATATATGAAAATTAAGAAAATAAGGACAAATGCAGACAATAACAGTAGCACAAATATGAGAAATTTAGTAACGCAACACTGACGTCCCACTTGCACTGAAGTTCCACTCGCTCTCTCAGTTTTTCGCCTTGAATTGTCTCGATTGTAGGACTCTCAGGTTTTCGTTTTGAAACTAGCTTCATATTCCATGACAGTTTTTTAATTAAAAATCCTTATTTGAAATTTGACGGAACAAAGTTGTTCAAGTTCCGTCTAGACAAAAGCTAATCTCGATTCTACTCTTATTTCCAATGCTATCTAAATAGCTTTAATTTCTTAACTTTTTTAATTTTAGAATTAAGGAGATCCTTTATTCTGGTATTTATCAGACAGGAGATATAAAAATTCCACTCCAAAAAATACGGAATAATAAGTCTAGCTAATATGAGACAAATCAAAATATTTTTAAGATGATTTTTATAAAGCCGGAAAATTCCAGACTCAAAATTCGAAATTAAATTTTTGCAAAAATTTTCTTGAAATGAGATAATCCGTGAAATATAAATCTGGGTTTGCATCTTTTGTGTTCCTATTAAATCTTCCGAAAGGATTAATTAAATAGTTATAGGCAATAAGAAGCTAAATTTAATTACAAATAAAGAATTATTAGAATTAACAAAGTTAATGAAAAATAAATGCTTCAAAGACTGAAGATCGCGAAGACACCAAAGTATAAACATTAGTGAATTTTGAACCCACAGCATATTAAGTTAATTTCCATACACTTTTAATTCAGAAAACATGCAACAAAAGAACGCTTTAAAAAATGAATTCCAATTAAGTATAGAATATCGTTTGCTTTAATTGTCTACTTCTTCCCCAAACAGTTATTAGAAAATTAGCAGATTTTGGATAAGTGTCGGAGAAACTATAAAGAGATTATTTTTTAAAAGGTGAGCTACAATTATTTTTCCAAGATGAACTACAATCCTTTTAAACAACAAATCACAATTGTTTTTCAACTACAACAAACTGCGACGATTTCTTGAAGATAATGAGCTGTAATTAATTTCCTTAAAAGACAACTTACAGTTTTTTTAAATAATAAAATACACGTTCCTAAAATAGTCTTACCAGGCCAAAATCAAGTTATACCTTTTCTGGGACCAAAGTTAAACGACGTGATTTTAAAGATTTTTTTTAAATAGGAAGATCTCATCTCGAGATTTTCAAAAAGATAACTAGGTGAAAGTTACTTTAAGGGTACTTTAATTAATTGAAAGAATAATTACAGGAAATACTATCTGGACACGTCATAAAAACAACCAAGTTAAACCCGATTCAAAATATTTTAATTAACCAAAAAACAAGAAAAATACCACCCAACAATTACGAGAAAACGTGACTAGATTGGAATTAGTTTAGGAGTATTCTACCCAAAACAATTGAGAAATACTATCCAAAAACGTCATAAGGAAGACCCAATTACCCAAAAACAACACAAAAAGAACAAAAATAAATTCCGACGAAGAGAGGTCTTAGAGACGTATTTTTCTATTTCATTAATCTTATTTTCCTATATTTAACTATTGTTGAAGTTTTTCGTTTCTATATTTTATACTTAGTTAATTTTAAAATTTATACTTTTCTATTAATCCCAATTTCCCTTTTGCAGGAAAAACAAAAAGTAGTAAAATTAATTTTACAACGAAGTACAAAGGATTAAACTTCAAAGGAAACAGAAAATTGCAAAAAATAAATTTGAATTAAAATAGGATTTCAATTTTAGGATTAAATAATAAAAATATCAAAGGTTAAAAATATCAAATTTAGAATGCAAGCCCAAAAATAATGAAAAGATAAGAATTCATAAATGTCAAAAATATATTTACAACTTCCAGAAAGAACGGAAGTTGTCCATATATTAAAGATCCAGTGGAAAAAATGATCTACGCGTTAGACATATAATGAATGTCCTTAGCAAAATAAAAATTACTCTGGTATTAGATTTCTAGTGAGAATTCCGAAAATAAAAATTATCTATGCACTAAAGACAATAATAATGGCTAAAAAAAGCATTATTATCTACTAAGGAGAAATGTATTTTTAAATTGGAAATATAAAAATAGAAAATACCTACGGTTTTAAAACTCAATTTTTAGATAAATTTGAACCCTACAAAAGGGTTAGTACTCATCTCCGGGATTGTATTGGTATTAGTATGTCCCTTTTTCTTTTTCGCTAATTTTAATAGAAGTACCGTACATTTTTGGATGTGTTTTGGTACGAAAAAACTTATTGAGAATTTGGAAAAAAATGACCTTTTTGGAAGTCACTAGTTGGCATAATTTGAAGCCGCCATTCTTCTTCAAAAAGGGCTATAATTATCCTAAAAAATTTTAAACACTTTTCAAACTTCCAAAAATGTTTCTAGTTTTATTTTTCTTTACTTTTTGAATTGAAGTTTTTTTATTCCATCAAAATTTGGAAATTTTAACTATTAATGCTCGTTTTTTCGGACTTTTTTTTGACAATTCGAAAAGTACCTAAAAGTACAACCCAAGAAAGTAAAACAAAAAGGATGAACACGACAGCTCTGGAAACCTAACATGGGCAATTACAGAATCTGTAAAAGAGTCATCCGAGGACGTGCCCAAGGGCAGGAGTACGTTCGGCCCAGCGAAAAATAATTTGTTTGAATTTTTAAAAATGTCAAAATTCTCATCATTTTAAACACTTATCTTTTTAGGAGTTTTTCGAAATTTAAAAATCTTCTATTTAAAAGATTTTTTAAAATCGAACAACAAAAGTCTTCATTCAAAAAAGACTGAAAAACTTTCAAAATTTTTAAAAATGAAAAATTCTAGAATTTTTTTAAATCCAAAAAATTTTTAAAATAAATTTCTCTCTTTTAAATCCAAAAAATCAGAGTCCATCGAATAAACGTGGGAAAATGCAAATAATCGTGTCGAGATAAGAGTTTGTGGGAACCCATCTCGAAGCCGAAATTCAATTTTGATTTCGATAAACTTTTGCAGACAAAATGGAAAAAATTTAGCAAGAAATTACCCAATAAAATTAAACAAAAAAAGTTCGGTCAAATGTATTTAAAGATTGTCTTGATTGGGGAATATCAAGTTTAAGTTCCAGGAAACCCAAATTTTTGACTTTTTGGGGACATCCGGAATTCTATTGTGTTCATTCTTGAACTTTTTAACAAACACGGAAACAATAAAAATTATAAAAAATGACGAGAATGGGAATCAGTAATTAGGACCCAGGATTCAGGTCCAAAGTTCGAGACCAAAAGATGTAAAAGTCACGAATACAGGGGGACCAGGAATGGGGTCAAAAATCATAAGATCTTAGGGACTTTAGAAATCCAAGAGAGTCAAGGGGTATAGAATTCTATATTTCTAGGTGTCTAAGTCCTTGACATTTCTCAATACCCTTTCATGTACAGAATTATGTAAAGAAAGAAAGGAATTAATTATTTAAAAAACACAAAAATAAACTGGAAATAAGTTTTTGTACTTTATGGAAAAATTAAAAAAATTAATATGAAATATGATAAAAAATTGAGAGTCAGCAATTGTGTTTTAAATAGATAATTTTCTTTGAAAGGAAAAGGAAACATATTAGTCACAAATTTCCTAATTATGGTGTTCCGGCCAAGGAAAAGCTAGTTTAAAAATTTGCACGTTTTTCTGACTAATTAATTTTTTTAAATCTGGAAATTAAAAAATTCAAGGAATGCACAATAAAAATTTTAGAATTTTAAGTTTCTATAGTTGCTTGTTTAAGACAGAAATGGAAAGGAGGACCTATCTTTGAAGTAAATGAAACTCGAAAAAATAGCTGCTCCAAAAGGAGGGATAAATTTGTCGGACTTTGGTCCGGACACGAAAGACGATTTTTTAGTTTTTCAAAAAGTTTATTTTTTATAAATATTAAATCCATTAAAATGGAAGATATGCGGAACTTGATGAATACAAAAGAATTCAAGAACAATAAAAAATAATGAGGAATAATAAAATAAATAATGCTATAATAAAAAAGACTGTTGTAGATTGACAGGTCAAAGAACTGTTTTCCTCAAATCACGGTTCTTCTTTGAACATAAATTACTGTTATCTCAATCGAAAACTTGATATTTTTTTCGAATTTAGTTACAACAAGAAAAATAGACTTTAATTCTCATAGTATCGTTTTTCGAATTATTCTTGTACTTTTCTTATATTTTTGTATCTTGTATTTTTAAATTTTTACTTTTCTATTCAGTAAATAGAGGAACGTCCAAAGTTTGACGAAAATAATAAAAATAGAGGACAATAAAAACAGTGAAGCAGAGATCATTGTACAGACTGACATCTTGAACTCCATTTGTTCAAATCATAAATTACTGTTGTTTCAGTTAAAGGAGACAGACATGTTTTTTCGACCTTGGTTCCGATGAGAACGCTAGACTAAAAAAAAACAATCCGAAAAATGATATTATGAGAATTACTCTTTTCAAATTTTCGCTTTTTGTTCAGTAACTAAAGGAACATCTACGTACTTTGACAAATACAAAAAATAAAAAACAATGAAAAAACATAATGAACCACGGACCATTGTATACACTGACAGCCCAGGACAACTCCATTTGTTCATTTATCTTTGTTCTTGGAATCTTGGTCGACGACTTGACGAAGATCAAGTGCAAACAAAAATGAATGAGACAAAAATTGGATCAGGGTGAGAAAATCTGAGATTTGATGAACTTGAAAATGAATATTTGTTTTGCACGTATTCAAAGTAACAAAATCAAAAAAGGAATTCCGAGGAAAATTGCTGAAGAATTCCGGGAAGTTTCGAGAAATTCATGAATATCAAAAAAACGTTTGTAGTTTGAGAACCATTTGGACTTTTCGAGATCCAGTGCTCGTGGCGTGACCCGGAACTCAATCCAGAAAAAGTTCCTCTAAAACAGTTATTTTACAATGAATATTTCTCCAGAATCCAGTCTATAGGGTACTTTCTACAGTAGATTTATCGTACAATAGATATATTCGCAGCAATGGTGAAGTCCATATGAGGGAAAATCACAGCACAATAATTACTCCTAATTTGGCTTCAGCACTAGTTTACATTTCTAAAAATCAGCGAATCCGTCCCCAACTTTGAAGAAAACAGACTATCAAATTGAATTCTTTTCGGAAGACTGTCAAAAAAAAGTATTAATTTCTAATAACCACAAGATAAAATTCAGAATGAGCTGTGAATTGTTGCAAATTTTTAATCCTAGCAGACATACTTTATTAAACAAGAAAATAATCTCGAGATGATATTGTTGTTTCCGAATATAGGGATGTTCTGAATTATCCATATAGATAAAAGTCAAATTTCAGCACTTGGTCAACTCCAACTTCATCTTGACTCTCGAAGGCCAACTCGTCTTCGACCTCGGTCCTCGATTGAAAAAGAGGTTTGTCATCGACAACGTGGACTACCAGATGCCTAACACCGAAGTCATCAAAGTTGTCTCGGGACCGGTGGAGAGCGAAAAGGGAGTCATGAACAACAACATCGAGGAACCCGTAATCTTCCAAAATTATTTCTTGAATTTGTTCTTTTTTTCAGCAATTTTCGGAAATCTGCAACTTCGTAAAATGCAATGCTCCAGAAGACTACTGTAGGTCCCCAGTGAGACCCGCGGGACATTGTTGCGACGTCTGTGGAGCAATAATAACTTTCCACCACGCCAATCTGAACTTCCAAAAAATCAAATCAAAACTAGAACTGATCGAGGAAGATTATTTCCCCCTATCATGTTCCAGTACCATCAGCCTGTCAATTTTGCGGACAGATAAAGACGGAATTCTCCCAACTTATCAAATCTCAGTTATAGCGGAAGACGGGTCCGATTTTGACGAAGATCTGTTTCTCGATGCTGCTCGGGAGGCATATGGGGAAGTCGAAAAGCTTCCTAACGACGATGACACCCATCTTCGAGGGTCCCTGTACGGGTACACGGAGGTTGTTTCCGAGCAAAAAGGAAAGATCAGACTGAGTAAGTTTTTCGGTTGTTTTCTCTCTCCTATTGCCAAAAAAATTATCGTGAGAAATCTACTAGAGTTGTCTTTTTCTGATTGGAAATTAACTGAATTGGCGGGAAAAAACGCAAAAAGTTTTGCGCTCCCAAAGGGGCTCGAACCCTTGGCCTTGAGATTAAAAGTCTCACGCTCTACCAACTGAGCTATGGAAGCTTGTCGACCGATTCGCCGGAGGGTTCAAATTACGTCATTTACCTGTACTCACGTGTGTTGAAGTCGAGCAACTTTTACGAAATCACCCCAGAACTGATAAAAACTGAACTACTACCAAATGTTATCGAAAATATCAGAACTTGCCGCAAAAAGTTGACTGTCGAATACTAGATGAAAATTTTGGGAAGTGAACAATTAGAAATGAAACATTTTGAGCACACATTGATAATGAAATTCAGAAAAACGAAAGAAATTCCTAGTCATGATCGAGAGCGAAAAAGAAGCGCTTGATTTCGGAAAATTTCAGTCAAATTATTAGAGGGGTTTTGGAAAGTGATCTCGACGCGAAATTCGGGGGCTTTCTGCTAAAAATAAGACTGACATTCACTTTTGTATATTTCTATGAACTTCCAAAGTCAGATTATCAAAGTAGAAGTTTCAAAAAGTTCCTTCGACGTGAAATTCTGGAACTTCTGCGGACACTAAGACCGAACACATCATTGTTTACATTTCCGTAAACTTACAAATCCAGAGCATCAATGTAAAAATGTTGATAAATTATGGCAAAATTTTCTGGACTTTTTCCGGACATGAGGAACAAAAATTAGTGTTTATGTATTTTGAACTTCCAAAGTCAGAATACTATAGTGGGTACATCTATGACGAAATTTCGGGAATTTCCTCTCGAGAACCAAGAATAACAGAAGTTCACTTATATTTTTTTTTATGAATTTTCGAAATCAAGTTGTTCAAGTAGAATTTTAAAAATCATCTCGACAAAAATTCTGGAACTCCAGCAAGAGCTGATAAGAATTTATATCTAATAAAAATTATAATTTCATTTCAGTTTCGGTGTTGAAAATCCTCTTTTTCCTCCTCTGCATCGCTGCAGTGGCTTATTTCTATGTAAAACATCTCCAGAAAACGAGTCCCAGGTTTGTTTTTTATTTGTAATTTTTAACAAAAAATAATTTATTTATATTTTCAGATTCCGACTCTGGCTGAACTCCAACTCTCGAGATTTGCAAAATCGAGTGACGGTGATGTGGCAGAACGCCACGAAGATGGCAGAGGACCAGGTGAACATCGCCTTCAGGAGGGCTTCGATTCCATCACACCAAAGGTTCGAGAACGAATCCGAGGATACTGGGGTCGAATCGTCCCTTTTCCATGCTGAGTTCAAGAACCCTACTTTTATCGAAAATCAACCTGAAGACCTTGGAGACTTCAAAAGTTTCGGAAGCTTTGGGAATTTCGGAAACCCCAGTGATTTTGAAAGCTCCGGAGAATCTGAAAGTAAAAAAGCGAATATTCCAGAAATCAAGAAAGAAATTAAAGAAGAAAATTTCATCAACCTTGAATTTTAATGTATTTATTCAAGAACACGAATTTTGACTGGAAAATTACAAGTGATATAACGCGTTTTTCGAAAGAAATCATAATTTCGGGAAAACTGAAAGATTTTGAAAATCTGTTGAGTTTGAAAGTTGTACTTTTGTCCATATATTTTTGTTAGATAAAATTGTAAGATGTTGAAGTCAGAACTTTCCAAAACTTTCGATCTTCTCAAAAAACACGTTAGCTATCTTTGGGAAAAATGTAATCTAAAATATACTCTGGAATTATGAAATTCACTGTTGACCCGTGAAGTTATTAATTTTCGAAGCGGTTTCGTCGATGTTTTTGGACTTCCTTTTTATTCGCTTTTGGAATATTCCTGAACCCGTCTGGAACTTCTCCCAGGATACTGTGCCATTGACCCACTGCCCGAGGAATCTGGAAAAACTTTCTTATTAGAATCCAAAAAACTAAATAAGAATCTTAAATAATAAAAACTCACCGGAGATTCGTCGAGATCTTGTTCCACACCGTTCTCAGAGCCTCCCCTGACGCAGCTGAAGACCTGTTCCCATTGCTGTCTACCTTCCTTCGTGGGAGACTCCTTCCCCAGGACACAACATCCAAGAAGATCATCCCGGCCGATCCTGTCCCAATCCATGACTTGGATCAGCATGTTCGTCTCATCTATATGTTTTGGATCCAGATCGAACTCGAGACATTCGTGATAGACAGGATTCAAGTTCGCTCTTTTTATCGATGTTTTCCTCAGTTTTATCCTTTTTCTCTGGAAGATTTGTTCACATCTGACGTAAGGATCACTGGCTCCTGTGATGTCCATGGGTCTCAGATTATATGCCTTTGCTACAGTAACATAGAGCTTCTTCTTTTGCACAGAGTAAGCCAAGTAGAGCAAGAGGTCCCCGAAGTCGTTTTTCTCCTGACTTCCGACGATCTGCATCGTGTACTCTGTCCATTGGAGGAGTTCGGATTTGTCGAAGAGATCCCTCATGATCACGTTCCCGATCAGCCCGTGACGACTGAATCGGTCAAAGTCGTATATGGTAAACTAAAAACAAGTATGTCATTATTATTTGAAGAATCAAAAACAAAGATTTTCCACAATACATTCTCGAAAAGTATCCACAACTGTTTCATATTTCATTTCGAAAGTTTCTACCGTATTTTGGTTCTCAATCAAAACAAATTTAAAATTACCTGCAACATCCTGCTCGGAAGATTGTTGTAAGTGACGTCGAAGCTGAACATCTCGTTGAAATCCGGATCCGCGGACTTTTTGATGATCCTCGTCTTACAGTGATTCCTTCTCTCAGGAAGAAGGTACATCTTGACATAGGGATTAGGTTTATCCGCTTTATCTTGTCCAAACAAGTGATTCGCTTTGATGACGTGGAGCATAAGGACTCTGTGGATAAAGTCATACCTCAAGGAAAAAGTCAAAGTTCCTTTGAAACAGTTTGTTTTCGTCTTTTCGTAACTTCCCAACTCGTAATGAAGGACACTTCTGTCATCGATTTCCCGATCGTCGAAATGACCGTTTTCCATGTTCATTTTTATCAAGGCAGATCCATTATCCCCTGAGGCACTGGGGGACCTTCCAGCGAGTCTCTGCCAGAAGGACCCCGCGGGGGGTTTGTCTATCCCAAGTAGGGGCTCCTTGTATCCATTGAAACTGAAAA
>VOSG01000016.1:121350-178492 GCA_009761265.1 Halicephalobus sp. NKZ332 | reverse complement strand
TAACACAAAATTTTTAAGTTTGCAGCTAAACCGGATATTATAGAGATTAAAATATATATTCTTTAAAAGTGTTTAGAGAATTACGGAAAATCCTTAAATCTCATGTGATATTTTGTAGCTCCAAAAGAAGACGGTAACCCCCAGCGACAGTTGCCTCGCAGCGACACTAACTCCCCAATGATACCTACCCCCTGATGATACTTGATCCCCGATGAGATTAATCCCAATAATATTTATCCCCCAATGAAATTTTTTTCCCGATGACATTTCCCCCCTAATGAAATTGTTTCCCCAGAGACTCTCACTGGCTGGTGAACTCTTTGGTCTTTTTGACATTCTTTTTGGTCACTTTGTTGTCTTGTTATGGAATCTTTAATTTCTACGTCGTTTGAAAAGTGTCATTTTCACGATAAAAAGCTCACGAAAAACTATCGTCAATGGGTCTAATATCACTAAAGGGGACAATGTCATCAGGAGAATAGTACCAATAAGGGTCTAACATCATCATGGGGAGATGATATCGCATGACTGCTTCAATGCAAAATAGTCACCAAGGAAATTTTTCAAAAACAAGCCGTCTTTTCGTTCTCAGAAGTTCCGAGTCCGTGATTAAAGAAGAATTAGTTCTAAATTTGGTTTAATGGAGTACAGAATAACTTCCAAGATTACGGTTAATCCCTCCAGGAACCAAAGACGACGAACAAATCAATAGCTTTTCAAAAAACATTAAAAGCTTTAAAGATTATCCAGATGTTTTTATTAGGGTACTGTACTCCGAACTCACCTCGTGAAGGAGATCGGAGACCCAGGGGTCTGGGGTGTATGGCCGACCGAGTTCCTCCCCTCCATCCAGGGGGGCAAGATGCTGCTACTCCCAGTGCTCAATCCTGAAAATACTTTCTTTGAAAAAGTCTACAGTATTATTTTATACAAAACTTTGTCTTATTTTTAGTATGGGAATTCTGTAGTATTTTTGATAATTTTATTAACCTTTACCATTTCTTTCCTTTTTTTCTCCAACGGATTTCGTTGATCCAGACCGGTTCTGACACGAAACTTTGGACATTTGCACATTTATGGAATCCTCACTTTGGAGACCATAGACTAAAAACAACTTCGCCATTGTGGAAACCAAAAACAAGAGTCGTCACGAAACATTCTCGACACGAGTTTTATGAATTTTAAAAGTTTTATAAATGTTTAATTACAGATGTTTGAAATTTAAACTTCACGTCAAATTGGCAAAGCGTTCCAAATGAAATTTTTATAAAAATGAAAGTATATTTTTCTACCAAGTTCTCTCGACAAGATTTTTACAACTATATTCCAGACTGTTTATTTCCAAAATATTTTTAACAATTAAAATCCGACTCCAAAGTGTTGAAAAATTCCTAAAGATGCTGATTTTAAATTAATTCAAAAAATATTTTTGTATCTTTTTTTCCAGGAAAAGCTCCAATTAGAGTCCATTGTCCCGCTTCCAGAAGCTCCCCCAGGATTTTATCTTTGGTAAGCAAAAGATGATTCAAAAATAGTTGAACTTTTTTGTACAAGGTCGAGAATATAAAAATGATGAATATTTAAAAAACTTAATTTTTAAATATTAAAAAACTAAATTCTTTAAATAGAAATTAGATAAATTTTTCATAGAGTTCGAAAATAAAGTTTGAATGTTTCTGAATAGTTTGGACTTTTAAGAAACTTCAAAAATTAATTTCCTTGTAAAAAGTTTAAAAATAAAACTGAAATTTCCCGTGCAAAAATGAATCAAGTTTCAAACTAGCAAATTTCGAAGTTGTCAAAAACGGCTCAAATTCCATCGAGGATAAAGAAAATGATGGTCATGAATTTTTTAACGTTGGTGTTGAATATTTATTTATTTTTCTGAGATCGGAATAAAGTTTAAAAAACAACATAAACGAGAATTTCCAAACTTAAATTTCGTAATTTCATAGTTTCACAAGTTTTTGAGTTCTAATTCTTATATTTCATGACTACAATTTTTCTTACATTTTAAATTATATAATTTCATAATTTTATAAATTCAAAATCTTTCATCAATAAGGTTTGTGGGCTTTTTAATATCCTTTCATGTGTACTCTACACCCACACAGTTTAATATAAAAACGGTGAAAGAAAACAAGCTTTCATAGAAATTCAAAAATCAAAAAATTAAAGATGTCTGAGACAACAAAAATTAAAAATCCAAACAACCTCAGGCAATTTCTTTTGAAAAATGAGGTCGAAAATTTGATTCTTGTTTTTCTGATTAAAATTTAAAGGAAATTACAGTAATAAAGAAAAACGATTTTTTAAATTTAATGGGGATTTTTCGGCGAGGATTTAAAAAAATCTGGAATTTTACAAATTGAAAAATGAATTCCTCGAAAAATATTTGAATGAAAAAATTTCCAGATGTTCCTTGATAATTGTTTATAAAAAAAACAATGGACTAATTTAGTCTACTTTTTTCTAGAGAGGAACCTCGAAGACAAAAGACTGCTTCGAGCAATAGGGAAAACTCGGGGAATTTTAGAAACTTGGGGGAGCTCGGGAAGTCTGGGGAGCTTTGGGAACTTGAGAATGACGACATTTCGAGTGAATTAACAAATGACTTGATGTCAATTGCGTCTTGAAATCTTAATAGTACTCGGCTTTTTTAATTTAGAGGAAATAATTGTGAAAGTTCCAAATCAAAAAATGAATATTGAGTTCTTACAAATTGTGAAATTGAAAAGAAGGGACTTTTTAAAATTATACAATCTTAGAAAACAAATAAACCTTTAAAATTAAAAAAGTTTATACTGAAGAACTTTTAAACTTTAAAAGGTTGAACTTCTAGAAAAAGAACTATCAAATTTATAGAAAAAAGAATTATCGAGTTTTAGAAAAAAGAGTTACTCAATTTTGAAGAGACGAACTATCGAATTTTATAAAAAAAATTATTGAATTAAAAAAACGAATTCAAAAATTCTAAAAATCCAAGAAATTTAAAAGTTTAACAGTTTAAGAAAATCGAAAATTCAAAAGAGTTTAAAGAACTTCCTAAATTGTAAATTTATTGAGGAAAGCGAATTATTGAAATTCATAAAAAAGGAAGTCATGAAATTTTATTTAAAAAATGAACTGTATAATTTTAAAAGCAATCATGGGACTTTGATGAAGAGATGAAGGTATTAAATTTGTAAAAAGGAATAAATTACAAAATTGTAAAATGAAATCATGAGATTTGAGAAGAAGAATTATCGAATATAAAAAATTGTAAGATTTAAAAAAAGAGAGGACTACCAAATTTGTATCAAAAAAGTAACTACGAAAACTGAAGAAAAAAAGGTAATCGTAAGATTTTAAGAAAGAGTGAGTTATCAAATTGTAGAAATTGACGGTTCAAGTTGTTGCCAAGAAACAGAGGAAGAATATTTTTTATTCAAAAGTTTCACATGAGGGATTTTGAAGAAGAAAAACGTGCCATTGCTTCGATTTGCCCAGCCGACCTTGACTAATTAGTCCCAAAGTGCTCTTCAAAAAAATTTCCTTAAATTTTCAAAATTCTTTCATAGTCAAAATCCGGAAAAAATATTTAATTTTTACAAAGGTAAGAAAAGTAAGACTTGTCTTAACAAAAGGAAAACGGGCTTCGGAGCAAGAGCCATATTGCTTCCAAGAATGGTAGTTAGGTCTTTTTTAAACTCTCAATGAAGTTCTACATACTTTTTAAACACGTAAAGATAGTTTTCGATAAAATTGCAAGAATAAGTTTTTGTATTAATCTACAAAATTTTAAATCTCAGATATAGCGTTAATATGGAGCTCGAAGGTTTATTACTAATAGCCAACGTCAGATTGTGTTAATGAGACGAGAGGAAATTACCTTATTCGATACTTGTTTAATAAGTTTCATCTTTCCTCTTCAACTTTAATTTTAAAAAATACAAAAATCAATTTAAAAATACGGGTTTCGATTAAAATTTTAATTCTAAAAAACAGAAAGTGAAAATTATGGACTTGATTTCGACATGAAATGACTGCCTTGGAATCTTTGAAAATTATTGGAAATTGACATCTTTGCTTTAAGTACTATATTTAGCAAAAAAAAGACAGGGGGAGTAACAACTCTGACTCAAATTTAGCCAATTTGTTTTTGAGCACGAAAATCCAAAAATGATTATTTTCAAAATAAAAATCCAAAAATTTTCAGGAATATAGATACAAAAAAAGCAAAGAAGTTTTTAAACATGTAACTTTAAAGCCTTGAAAAATATCCTCAAAAATATAAATTGGAAAATTTCTTGAAAAACATCCTTAGATACATTTCATATAATGCTTTTAAAAATTAAAAAATAAAAAAGAATAAAAATTAACGATCCCCGGGAGAACCCTATTTGAGAAAAAAAAACAAAAATCGTCTCGAAGCCTTTTCGGGTAAAGTCATTCAAAACAGCTTCCCCGGAAGAGGAAGAAGAGGAGGAACAATAGCGTCATATCCAAGGTTGCCTTCCGAATTGTATTATGAAAATTAAAAACGGAAATCATATTATCAAACTCAGAATCATATTAAGAAATTAACAATAGAAATCATCGAAATTCAAAATTAGATTATTAAAATAGTGATCATGAGGTTTTCATACGAACTACTGACATTTTTAAAAGAGTTTCAGAACAAAAAACTCGGTACTTTCTGTTTCCAAAAAGTCAACAATGTTCCTAGAACTTTTTCCTTTGCAAAAAAAACCATAAAGAACTTCCAAAAAATTCAAAGCGTCAGAATCGCTTTGACAGAACATAAATTTCATGGTTAGTTGTCCTCTGGAAGGAGGAAAATATTTTTGGTACTTGACCGGTCAAGGGTGTAAACAAGTTTCCCAGAAAAATCTACTTAGTTTTCAAAAATTTTCAGTCTTTAAAAAAAAATATAATTCTCGGAAAAACTTGATATTTGAAGAAATTTCGATTTCTAAGAAAAACCCACTTGATCTTCCTTCTTCTGGTGAACTTTGACCCGCAGAACTCAGACTGATTCTGATTTGAGGAAGTTTTCCATTCAATGCAGAAATATCTAAAAGAAGTTTATTAAATAAATTTAAAGATTCAAAATTTATTGAATAATTTTAGAAAATGGATTTTATTTTGTGGTATTTTTGGTACTCACCTCGGATATCCTGATAACTCCCCTTGACGGCTCTGCCAGGACACGGAGATCGATTACCCTTCCCGAGACCTCCGAAAATACTCATCCTCCTCAAGGTAGGTCTTCTCGAGAGCAATCGAGACTCGGATGGAGGTACCATTTCATCGATGGCCGTGGACACAATACTCGACTGCACCAGTGCTCTTCTGTGAGCTGCGGTCGCTTCGTGTTTGTGGTGTTTCCAGCAATGAATCAAACAATAGAATCCCACCATGATCACCAAAGCTGCTGTCAAGATTAAACAAACTATCAAAATCACGAAAGCAGACATTTCATGCATTCTTATTCCTTTCAAATAGAAATCATTTCCCGGCTTCGATAAAGTTGATGATTCATGAGATGTTGTAGTCACTGTAGGTACTGTAGGTTGAATTTCTTCCTGTCTTTCGATTGCAGAAAATCTACTAACGGGAGTCGCGGAAACTGAGGCTGCTATCAGACTGACGATCGCCGAAGGCACTACCGGCAGGGGAGGAAAAACCACCCCGATCTCCAGGGGTAGGTTCCGGACTGCCATATAGAGTTCTCGAAATTACAGTAATCTCATAGATATCATCTGGATGATTTTAGAGAAAATAAAAAAAGCATTTAGAATCAACAATGAAGCCCGTTTTGTTAATACTGAAAAATTACTTTAGTTAGTAAAGAACTTCCATAACAAGATAAGCACAAAAAAATTCACGGAACTAATATTTAAAAACTTTCGCGACAAGATAAAAATAGAAAACTTTCGCCACGGGATTATTTTCAGACAATTTAGTTACAAAACTATTATCGAAAAAAATTCACGAAGAAAAATTGTCAAAAACCTTTCACAATAAAATAGAACATCAGAGAACTCTCATTACTAGATAACTACCAGGATAAATTTCGTTACGGGATTATTGCCGAGAAACTTTCGCGACAGGACAGAGCCTCTTTCATATCTATCCTAACATTGAACAGCCGTAATCGAATTGTCGGATTTCGAGATAGTTCAAAAACCAAAATTATAAACTTTTCCGATAAAACGGTTAATTCGGAGTTCCCGAAAGAGTTTCCGGAGACCAAGAAAAAGCACTCGATACTAATCTCATTTTTTTTCAAGGAGAATTCACGTTTTTTTTCGAAGCTTTTTACACTGCTTTTCTTTTTTCGTTTTTCGGGTAATTGTGAATTTTGTGAATTTGTAATCGTGAAAACCGAAAAACAAAACATTAAAAATTTAAAAAAATTCGAAATGGAGTGGAAGACTGAAAGCCGATGCCGATTAGAACAACCAAAGATTCGAGTTTTCCGGGAAAGTCGGACCAGAACAAGAAAGTGAAAAATGAAATCCTGTCGGAAATGAGGATGAATGTCATACTTTTACAGAAAAAAAAGTTAGTCATAAAAGTTTGAAAAACGATCTCAACACGAATCTCCAGAATTTTCCAATCAAGATAAAATTTAAAGTGAAATCATATCATATTGCTACAAAAAATAAAAAAGCGAAATTTTGAAAATTGATCTTGACATGATTTTTATAATTTTCCAGTCTAGACTGGAAACTGAAATTTTATATTTGTATGATGCCATAATATCCTAAGATGACTACAATAAAAAATGAAAACACCAGTAACGGAACTTTGAAAATGGATCTCGACACTAATTTTTGAAAAATTTTAGTTGGGGCCGGAAGCTGTGGAATTTTATGTCTACATGATACTATATCATCTCAAACTCACCATTATAAAATGAAAATAGTAACGAAATTCTGAAAAATGATCTTGACACAAATTTCTGAACTTTTCCAATTGAGATCAAAGAATGCAAAGTTTCATATTCACATGATACTGTAATATCATAAAATGATTATTATTGGAAATAAAGCACTCTTATTTAAATTCTGGAAAGGAAGGTTTTGAAAAGAACTTTTGGCATCGTCCGTCAAGACCGGAAGCTGTGAAACTTTATATTTACATACTTCTGCAGGATTCAAAAATCATATTATTATGGAAACATGAATGTTTTGCAAAAAAAAGGTTTCAATGGAAAATCCTAGAGTTTTTCAATCGGGGACCAAAAATTATGAGATTTTTAGGATTATCCAATTGAACTCGAAAATTAGGAAAATTCCAAACATTTCGAATTCTAATCGGGACTAAAAACTAAGAAATCCTTGAATCAAGAGCAAAGGTTATGGACATTAGTGTTTACATACATATACTCCAAAAATATACAGGAAATTCCTACGAACTCCAGTACCTTATACGGTATTCTGTAATCTCATCCAAAGACTATAAACAAGGAAGTCAAGCTGTATTGTTAATAAAAACCGAAAATTGAACATATTTAATTTTTCAAAGTGGGTCTGAAAGAGAAAAATTTAAAAACTTCCTGGTTGTAAAGAAACAATTAATAGAAACCGGTCGACGTGGAGGGGAGGGAACAAGACAGATGGTCAACATTAGGGTAGAAAGTAACATCGAGGGGGTAATGGCCTGGGTAGTGTCACGCAATAGTAAGGTTACTGAACACTCAAAGAGAGGATACTAGTTAAAACTTGTAGTACCACTCAACAATAGGTAGTAGAGGAGACTAGTGGACATCGAGGAATAGAAGATCACGTTATTCTGGGTCATTGGTAGTAATATTAGAGAGCATGTACTAATCAAAGACAAAGTGCTATGTAACATTTGTAGAAAATACTAGTTAATATTCAAGGACAGGAAGTTAGTTTGCAGTAAGAAGTAATATAGTTAGTAATACATGGAATGGAACTACGTGACTCTCAAGAACAGTGCTCGTTAATATTAAAAGACGGGAGACGAATCAATATGGCGTCCAAGAACAGAAAAACCCACTTTGCCTTCCTCGTCATCTTTTTGCTTTAATTACACCTGGATGGGCATTTTGAGGAATAGAATTAACTCGAATTGGCTTTCATATTTTGAGGACCGGAATGAATTTTAGTATTTTGAAGATCTGAACTAACCTCAATGTTCCAAGGACTACAATTAGCTTTAATATTTTAAGGACTGGAATTGGCTCTACTATTCTAGAGAACTGAATGAAGTCTAATATTTTAAGGACCGGAATTAACTTGAACTTTCTAAGGACCTGAAGTGGTTTGAATGGAAGCTCCTCCAGTCGGGAGAATTTTTTAATTCTCAAACTTCCGGTACTTTTTATATAAAAAGTTATAGTTCCTCAAAATCCAATTATTCAAAATGGATTAATGAATATTAAAATAAAAAAAATTAATAATTCAAAAATAGAATCTTTATGAGGTTGTTTTTAATTTCTAGAATTTTCATGAAATTTTGGAAAAATAATAATTAAAAACCAAGTTTCCGGAAATTCAAAATTTGAGTCAAATTAGAAACTACTCCAAATACCATAATTTCACAAATTAAAAACACAAATCTCCACGAAATGATCTGAAGAATTGTCCAAGTTCAATGTCAGAAATAAATTCAAAAATTATCGTTGAAATATAAACGAATATAGTTAAAATAATTACTATTTCTTGAGATTTAAGTATTCAAAAGATAATGAAAGTTGAATAACACAATTAGGATCAAAGTTAAAGAATTTAAAATCCGCATTTCTATGACTTTTCTTATAGATATCCATAATCCGTGCCAGGTACCTTCAGAAGACAACAAAAATGACATCTAATATAATCCTCTTCGTTTATAAAAACCAGGGACCAGGTTTTTTGACATTTCAGTTTTTATGTGGATTTTAAGAAAAAAACGTACCTATTGGAAGACCTCAAAGCTCGAATTTTTATTCCAAAAATTCCCCCGAATTTCTACTCCGATTTTAAAATTCAAACAATGGGATACTAGGTGTACAAAAAAAATCACGGATCAAATGTCAAAGTTTGCGAGTTCGGACTTTTGCAAGCTTTCGAAAGAATCAAAGTCTATCCTATAGATACTACATAAATCTTGAAAAATTTTAAACCAAAAGCCAGCTTTGAATCTTGGTGTCCTATACTAGTATCAATTTATGTTCTAAATTTGGCACTTTTTTCCAACATCAATTTATTTTTAAAGTTCTGGCGTTTCGTTCCAATATCAATTTAATCCATTTTCTCAGAAAAAATGGTCTACCTGTGTTTCGAAAAAATTAATCGTAAATTCGTCAACATGTTTTTTGCCACAAACAAAAACGGTAAAATCACCTGAGTTTAATAAGAAATAATTATTAAATCTCATTAAATATGAGGAAAATCAGGGGGATTTCCGAGGTCTGGTTTTCCTTCAAACATCTCTAAAATTTCGAAAAATATCTCAAGATTAAAAAACAAAAAATAACAAAGAAATAATACTGAAAATGAAATTCTCAGGAATATTAATCCGGATAAAGTTTGGTGAATTTAAAAAGATAAAAATATAATAACAGAAAAATAAAAGAAATTCCTGAGACAAAAAAACAAAAAGATTAATCGAGATATAAACCACGAATTTCTAACTCGTTCGAAATGTCCAGCTTTCTGTCTCTAACATTACCATAACTAAAACAAGTCTGTGAGATAAGCAACTTTCGGGTTCATAAGCATTAATTAAAACTAAAAAAAGAACTTTCTGAAAAAGACCAAAAAACAGTGTTTGTTCTCTTTTATAAAATTCAACTTTCCCAAAGAAAATCAAGGATTTCAGCTCTTAGTAAAAAAAGACTAAATAAAAAATACATACTTAAACAGTACAAAATAAATTGTCACAGGAGCCATTTGACCCAAAGAAAGTCGAAAATGAGAAAGTGAAAAAGTAAAATGAAAACAGTGAAGAAAAGAAACTTCTGGCATCATTCTGAACCCGGAAAGTAATTAAAGGAAACGTTGTGGCTTTAGTGCAACCCCTTACTCCTCAGAACACGGTTGAGAATGTACTTTTCACGAATTTATTCCATAAAAAATACTTTCTTTATAACCTCATCGAGAAGGTATCTTTTCACAATAGAATTATTAAATAGTAAATACCTTTTCGAAATCTCATCCAGAAGGGACTTTATGATGGACAACAAGTAGCAAATACGTTTTTAGAATCTCATTAAAGATGTACTTTTTATGATGAACTTCCACAACAAATACTTTCTGAAGACCTCATAAAGTGAGTACTATATTACGATAGGTTAATCTCGCCATAAATGTATCTTAAATAAAAGTACAAGGAAGTGACAACTAAGATTACGAAAAATGTGACACAGCTCCAGAATCTCCTCAGTACTCATTATAATTTCCAAAGAATTTCATTTGACTTTTCCGCTTTTTGGTATCTAAAACAAGAAAAGTCATTGATATGTTCGACGAATTTTACTTTATTTTAGCACTTAAAAATAGCAAATTCTTCGTAATTATCAGAAATTCACTTAAACTTTCGTCTCTTCTTAACGTTCAATCCCCCTTCGCGCTTATAAAAAAATGAACTCACTACAATCCCCGGAATATTTCGCTTCATTTTAGTACTAACTTTCAGTCGTTCTCCGGTTCGGATGACCTCTGTGATTTTCAAGGATTTCTTGATAGAAATTAATTTCTTTTATTTGCTCGGTTGGATTTGGGACTAAATTTCACTTGGTCTTCGATATGAACGGGCTTTCTATATTCTTGAAAGGCTTCGAAACGAATGCTGGTTTTGGATTTCGTGACAAAAAAGTTGACCTTAATTTCCTTTCGAAATTAGACAACAACATATCTTTTAGGATAGTATTATTAAAAAATAAAATCAAATCTCTTTAAAATTGATGTTGTCGGGAAATAGAGTTAAATATTCTCGAAAATAGTAACATTAAAAACATAATTAAATATTTTCCAGCGAAATAATATTAAATAATGTAACTAAATAATTAATTTTTTTAAAAATAAACTTAAAAATTCAAAAAATGATTGGTTTCCTCCAAAGTTATGAGAACGATTAACTACGACTAAAGGAAAAATAACAAATATTGGCTCCGAATATGGAAGAGACAATTTAGAAAGCTTCCTAAACGTCGAGACATGATGCTGAACTAACAAGTCTTTTCCTAAAAGGTGAACCAAAGATGAACTAAAGTGAACAAAACATGAGAAAAGTGGATGAAAACAAAAGATGATAGAAAGTAGATGGAACATGAAAAAAATGAATGAAGAATGAAACTCGAGACATCGATTTATGGCTTGAAATCGGGACCGAGGATAATCCGGCGTTGAGCTCCTTTAGGAAATTTAGGAAAAGGAAGTAGAGGATTCAATCCACATCCGAGACCTTGAGTCAATTATAGAATGACAGGTTTTTGTTTTTTGTGAGAAAAATTTACTTGTGAAAAGAATAATCTGACATTATATAGAGATAATGTTTCAGTTTTACACGTAGAGGATATATTCTAGCCTTGTGTGAAAAGGACATTTTAAATTATGTCAAGAAGATATTTTAGTTATATCGAGAAATTATCTCAACATTATGTGAAAAACTTTGTCAGTGTTCTGCGAGAAAACGTTTTGGTGGTATGTCGAGAGATACTTTGATGTCATATAAAACAAACTTTTTGGCATTACGTGAAGAGAATTCCTTGACATCATATGAAGAAGACACTGGTGTTTTGTCAAGATGTCCTGGCATTGTGTGAAAGGAATGTCTGGCATTATGTGAAGATAATTTGCCATTACGTGCAAGAAACGTCTTGGCGTTATGTGAAATAAACGTCTTGAAGATATATATAAAGCATACTGTGACGTTATGTGAAGGAGATGTTTTGACATTATGTGAAAATGATGCATTGACATTATGCGAAAAAATGTTCTGATGTTACGAGAAAAATGCCTTGACTTTATATGAAAACGATGTTTTGGCGTTATGTAAGGAAAATATTATGCTGCTATATAAAGAAATTATCCTAGCGTTCAGTGAAGAAGTAATTTTAGTATATTTGGCGTTTTTTGGAGAGAAAACTTTGTTTTTGGGGGAAAATCTTTTGGCGTTTCGTGGAGAAAAACTTTAGTACTTTTTAGCGTTTCGTGAATACAATTTTTTGGCGATTTATTGCTGAATGCCAAAAGAGGATTTTAGTCAACGTGGGATTTCGGATTTTCGAATCTCTATGATAATAACCAGATTCAGAATCCCAGTTGGAAGCCAATTATCGAGTCTGAAGAATTCAAGAGGCAATTTAGGAAGAAGGAACTCAAAAAATTCCGAATGACGCAAAATCCTCGAAGAAAAAGTTGAGAAAACCCCGTTGTCAAGTCACCAGTCGCTTCTTTGTAAAAAACCTTCCGGTCTTGCAGACTTTTTGTCGAAGAAAAATCTTTGGAAAAATAAAAATCGGAACTTTCGAAAGTACGAGAGGTTCGACAAGGTCAAGAATTGAATATAAGAAAAGAAAAACAGTAATTATAAAATTATGAAAAAGTGCATATAAATATAAAAGAATGGAACATATTCAACAATTACAAACTAAGATAGTTCATAAAATATAAAAATAGAGAAAAAGTAAGACAGTGTACAAAACAATGAATTCTGAATAAATATACATAAATTTAAAAATATTAAATGTATTAAAACATCAAAAATCTTTTGAAAATACTTTTAAAAGTATTGAAAAATATAAAAAATAAAACAAGTCAAGTGGAACCACGACTAAAATGAGGTCTAGAACGTGGTTTTCCTATTTCCGGAAAGGTTCATAATTTTTAATAAAGTCAAAGACGGCATCATTTTTAAAAACAAGAGTGAACTCAGACTATTTTAATGAGTACCAGAAAAGACAAATTTTCCATCCAAAAGTCGCTGAATGAATTTTGTTTTTTAACTTTTAATTTTAATCAATTTTGTGTTCTTTAACGAAGGATATTTAAACACAGAATATAAATAATCGTGTTTGAAAATACAAAATACAAATGAGATATTCAATGATCTTTTCAAGAGTGAAGATGAACTAAACTATTACAAACTACTAACTCTATCACGAACAATGTCTGACGTAGCGTCGTGGGAATAAAACAAGGAATTTATAATTTCCACACAAGGGAACAACTAAGTAGAAAGATTACTTTATTTTAATCAGACTTTAAGAAGTTCAGCATTTATTGTTTTAATATAAAACACAACTATCCTATGTAGTTTTAATTATCATACAGTTGGCTTTTTTCGAACAAAGAACTTACTCTATTCAACTTTAACTTTTACAGTTGACTTCCCTGGATAAGAAATAATTTAATTTTAATCAATATACAGTTGTCTTTTCCGCAATGTCAGAAACTGAACAAAACTAAGAACGCTGAAGTCTGTTTCCAGACTTAGAAGAAGAGAAATTGGTGGACAATGTGGTTTTGAGTGATCAATTATTCAGGAGCTGTCGGCTTGGAGACACCTTTTGGGACGAAGAAAGTTGTCAATGCACAAAACTGGATAATTACGGATGGAAAAGCATAAAGAAGTTGATGCACCGTTTTCTGGATCCAGACGTCATGAGTCTGGAACTCGGTTCATATTTCTCGGTCTTTAGTCTAGAGTGGCACTTTTTCAAAATAAATTTCGCAGTAATATACGACTTTACATTGACACAAAGACGCACTTCATCTTGATAAAATAGTCTACTTCATATTGATAAAGACTTATTTCATATTAATAAAGTGGTTCACTTAATGCACATACACAGACTTACTTCATGCTAATACATGGATTCATTTCATATTAATAAAATGTTCACCTTACATGAACACAAACTCACCTCATATCAATACACAGACTTATTTCATATGAGCACAAAGCTCACTCCATATCAATACACAGATTCATGTCACATTAATATACAAATCCGCTTCATATAAATACGCGTTTTACATTAATAAATAGGTCTTATGGAGAGGTAAGCAAACATACAAAAGCAATTATTGGCAACGATTCAATCTTGAACACTGCTTTGCAAATTAATTGTCTGGATTTTAGTAAGCTCACAGTTCTCAGGAAACTCATTGTGGGAAATGACTTCGCTTTTTTACCGGATTGATTCGGTGTCGCACTTCACTCTTCTTTGAATGTTTTAGTCCTCCATAATTTATACTACCTCTATGTGAGAATCACGTATGTGCATTTTCCGAATTAATTTTTACTACTAAATTTTATTCATTTTGAATATGAATTGATTCACGACTTATCAAACCCACAATTAGAATCCTCTATCCATCCACTGAATTAATTTTAGCACTAAACTGTACTTATTCTCAATTGTAAACCATTATAATTTTAGTAAATCCACGGTTAGAGCCATATCCACTCGTCTGGCTGGTTAATTTTGGCGCGAATTTCCCCGTCTCGACAGCGGCCGGACTCGTTCCGATTTCCGGGACTTTGTAGTACGAATCAACTTTGGTCTCCTGTTGAGTCAACTCTGGTGCTGGATTTCACATGTCCTTAGGTACAAGCGAGTCCATCGGGTCCTCGGGGAGGTCTCCGGGGAGTCCGCGGTGGGAGTCGACTTCGAATTTCACTACACCGCCGATCACAAAGTACAAATCCGAATTTCGCTCGAATTCAAAAAGTTTTCCGGAGATAATATATTTAAAAAAATCGGATTAACTTTATGCAAAAAAAATCTGATCCCGCCCGGGTTCGAACCGGGGACCTTTCGCGTGTGAAGCGAACGTGATAACCACTACACTACGAGACCGCTGGGAGAGTGCGCCGGAGGGGCGGCTGACATGTCTCGGGAAAGGCTCTTTTTTGTTTCATTACCGTCCCATATTAACACAGAAATTTCTTTCTGCCCCCAAACCGCCGTATCTTCATAACCAAAACTTTTATTCTAATGACTAAACACCAATCATATTACCATGAGAATTCGATATGCTCCGAAAAGAAGGGAAATGTTTCTTTGAAAAGAGTTGAATTCTCCGAAAAAAACAAAAGTCGAATTTGAATTTCCGAGTCAAGGAACAGTTTTCTCGTTGCAGATCTGGACGTAGCTGGCACAGAGCATGGTGAACATCAGGTCTATCTGTCCGGATCCGCTGACTTGGGGACAGAAGTCGTTGATCAGCCGGATCTCCGCCCCTAGATGCTGGAGTTGAGCCCTCACCACAACGTACATGAAGGCCGGCAGGAGATCGTCCCCAGACCAGACGTGGTTTTTCCCGACCGAGGAAAATTGGCTCACGCACTGAAAAATAAAAATGAATAATAATTTCTGAATAAATATTGATAATTATTTTTAATAAAGATTAATCATAATGTCTAGAATAAAATGAACAAAGTTTTAGATGATCAATACAGGTGCGAGTCAATTGCAATTGGTCTGTATAGTTTTGAGCGTGTTTTTTGATAAGCGAGTCCTAGTCAGGATCCCAGTCGAGCTACACAATTGATTCAGAGAATCTTTAGGTATGGATTAATGGGATTTTTCGAAAAACATTAATCGTATAGGAAGTCCTTGAAATAAAAACCGATATTGGGAATTTCTAAATAGAGATTAGTAATCCAGGAAGTTTTTTCAGCAACGATTAATCACATAGGAAGTTCCCGAAATAAAGGTTAGTAATACAGGGTTTTTTGGATAAAGATTAATCATATAGAAGCTCCCGAAATAAGGACTAATGACATAGGAAACTTTGGGAGTAAAAACTAATAACATAGAAGTATACAGCTTAGTAACGTATAAGTGTCTCTCTAAATAAAAATAAAGGATGACAAATTCCATTTTTCATCAATTTATACTATTGCTCATTTTCCATATTAAGAAATATGTATTTAAGCCAAAAGACCCAAAACGAAATAAAAAAGCGATCCAAAAAGGATAAATTTCCTCAAAGCTTGTATTAGTATTTCTCAAAGTTCGTGTTAGTATCTTCCAGGAACTTATTCTTATTATTTAAATGACAAAATTGTATACATTGACCTTTAGACTGGCTCATGGGATGACTAATTGCTATGATATCTGATCTTGGCACAAAACCTAAAGTCCACCTTTTCCAAGTCCCCCAATTACTCCTGTTATTTTTGGATTTTGAGATTTCTCCGTTTCGAATTCTTAAATTCCTGAATTTTTTCATTTTTAGATTTCTGGATGTTTATTCTAGGATATTTTTCTATAATCTGATAAAAGCTCTCGGAACAAAAGTTCAAAAAAAGAATTCTAGAAATGTAGGATAATCTGTCTGGGACTATTTCGTAACAATGCTCAATTCCCATATCTATAATAGCAAAGCTTCTCTTTGTACTTTTGTTTTTCTCTAAAAAAAGTACAGGTATACTTTTCCAGAACAACCTCAGTCAGACCACATTTTTCCCTTTCGGCACGAAAACAAATTTGTTTTCGAGTTACGGTCAAAGTTTTCGTGTTTTCCAAAGTTCAATTTATCCATCCTTTGTACACAACTTCATTGTTTATCCGAGGAAGAGCCCACAAGTGCACTCTAGGACTACAGTATTCTTGCAAACTGCAAAAAAGAAAAGAAGGACATTCTGGAGTTACAGTATCTTCCGCAAAGTATACCAGTAATAGAATAGAGGATTCTGAAGCTACAGTATCTTTTGTAAATACCAAAAATATAAATAACCTTCGAAAACCGTAAAATTCACGAATTACAGTGTTCTTTTCAAATTCTAAAAATAAAAATTGTACTTTTAATTCTTTGGAAATTTTTTCGACTTTTTGATGGAAGAAATTTCGATTAAAGAAAAGTACACTTTGGGGCGTCTCAGGTTATATAGTGTTCTTTCGATTTATCAAAAATACAATAATTTCATTTTTACAAAAGATAAGATAAATATTTTATGTGGTGAGACTGATATTTTTTAACGAAAATTTTACTGTCATCCTTTGAGAAATAATTTAAAAAACTAATCCTGATAGGAGTTTTTTTTGGTTTTTCTACTGTGAATTGGCATTGTTTTAAGTACTTTTCGTGACCGGATTAATGCCCTTCTCAATCAGAAGTTTCATTTTTATTCTCTAGGAAGTTATTTAAAAATAAGTTTTAATACGAATGTTCTTTGATTCACTGTTCGACTAGCAATGTAGTTGTTTGTCCTTTAATTTCCGTGAAATTTCACTGAGACTAAACAAGTCAAAGATCGCTGTGCACTTCACCTTAATCTCCGCTCTAATTTAATAATTCTTCTTCTTCAATAATTCTCTTAACGGATAGTTTTTCTCTTTAAAGAATCTTTTTCCTGTTTAATAATTTCTTAATTTAAACGTTCTTTATATAGAAATTTTTCTAGATTTTATATTCTCTGTCAAAGTAATTTAGTTTTTATTAAAATCCTTACTTAGTCATCAAAAGTTAGAAAAAGCTAAATCTCACGAGGTTCTATTGTTTTAAAAGTTGAATTTCGTACAATTCCCATTTCCCTACACGACGCCTGAGGCAATTTTTGTTTGATCTTTTAGTGACTTTAAATTGTATTTTTTCAAATGTGCACTTTTGGTATTATTAAAATCAGAATTCTCCGGAGGCTCTAGAATCTGAAATCTTCGGGATTTCCTGGAAAGTTCTGGAAAAAATTTGGAATCCAAAGTTCATTTTGGGAAAATTCCATAAAAGTGGATTTTGTTTTTCGGAGGAATTTTAAAATAACAACTCCCTACCATTTTACTGTACTGTACTTTGCTCTAGTTGGGTTTTTTTCAAAGTAGCAATCATATTACATTTTTGCGTATGGCTTCATGGAAATTTTCTACCGTAAAATTTCTAATTTCGAATATTTTGAAAAGTAGATTATCGAGATTTACGTGGCTACGGTAACGGCGTTAATTACAGGGTGACGAAATACCAGAAGCAAATTCGAATTTCAAAAGGTTAAAAAAAGGAAAAAGTACAAGGCACTGCCGTTGTACTTTTCTCGCTTCAATATTAATATACTATACCTTTTAACTTTTATATCAACACATCATATTTTCACACTTCCTTGTTAGCACATTATACTTTCCGAATTTTCATATTAATTTACTACTTTTCTTTAATTTGTATTAGTAGACTGTGGTTTTCTAATTTTATATTAATACATCATACTCTTTCTCAATTATATATGAATACATCATACTTTTCTTTTAAATTGATGTACTGTACCTTTCTGACCTCATATTAATACACCATGTCAGTTCTAAATTGCAGCTTTGGAAGTTTACTTGGAAAGTTTAGGAGTTACTTTTTAGAAACTTACGTTGAAAAGTGGATTTTGGAATTTCCTGATCACTTTCAAAACTAATTATTATAAATTTAATCTTAAAAATTCATTAAAAAATACCCTCGAAAAAGTTCTTTGTCTTTTAAGAGGAAGTTGTCGGGATACTTTTAGATTTGATTTAAGAAAAAAATTTTATTACCATATTAATATATAAAATGGCAGTTTTGGAAGAATAGTTTTCAAACGAATTCTCGGGATTTTCTAATTAAGACCAAAAGTCGTTGAATTTAACTCCGCATTCTCACGTAAAGTTCCAATTTCATAGTACCATAAAATTAGGAGACATTCTAAACAACACCCAGAAGTCTCGTACGAAATTTTTGGATCGTATCCTATCGAGAAAAGCTTCAGATTCATGTCTTGGCGTGAAAATTTTAGTCTCGTGTCCCAGCGCGGAAGTTTATATTTTGGCTTTGTATTTCAATTTCCAAAAAATGAAGCGGAGGGCTCCGAAAGGAAAAATATCAGTCAACATACGCAATTAAATTCAAGTTCAGAAAGTACATCCAGAAAATGACCCAGACAAAGTCCAAAACTCTGTTTTCGAAATCACCGAATCTCAAAAACAAAAAGTGCGAAAATATTTGCAAAATTTTTTTTCGACAATCCCAAAACATATCAGTCTACTGGTGTTCAGCCAGGAAGTACTTTCGGGAAGTTGCTTTTTTTTAATTTCAGGATTTTTCAAAATTAAAAAAGGAAATATTATTTTAATTAAAAAATTTCAATTCTCCAGAGAGGTCATTTTTATATAGAAATTTTTAGTCATATTAATATGTATACTATAATTTCATTTTGTAAATCCGCTTTTTAAAATCATTTCCATATTTTTTGCGAAAATAATTTCATCTTTTCAAAATCCTTTCAATTTCTTGTTTTTGACTAAAAATAATTTATTTCAAAAAAGTATATTTTCGATCCAGAGTTGTTTTGTTCATCTTTAAAAATAGGAATAACAGTGACCAAAACAGCCTCGTTTTGTCGTTCTCCTAGAGTGACCGACTCTCCAAAACGGCTTAGGACGTTGTGAAAAACAAAGCTAGGTCTCACCGTGGAATTTCGCGACTATAGTGAACTTTTACCGCGAAACCAGGAAGTCATAATAAGGTCTCACCGCGAAAGTCCAAAGTGTAACTTGATCTCAGCGCAGAAGTTCAAGATTGTAATTTTGTCCCACTACGAAAGTTCAAAATTATAGTGAACTCTCAGTACGAAATTTTCAGGTATATTTTTCGCAAAAAAAATGTCGTAAATATATGTAATTTGCATCGTAATTTTTCCTTATATTTCTATCAATTTTCCTTGCAAAATTTTTTCATTATAAAGTCTATAACGAAAGAAAAAACAAAATTTAATTTTTTTGGACTTTGTTGAGGCTCCAAAACACAAAATGGACAAGGAGAAAATTTGTTTATCTGGTCAGTGGCTGTTTTCCTCCAGAAAGAACACCCGTGTTTTTCTCTAAAAAGAACACCCGTACCACTCTGTAAACAAAATGACCGCTAGACTTGTTTTTTTCCAGAAAATATAGATTTGTCTAAAAAATGGATCTCTTTTTTTAAAAATGAATTTCGTTCCAAAAAAGCGATTTTTTGTTCAGAAAAAAATAGATTTGATTCATTGAAAAAATGGATTTTGTCCAAAAAAAATCTGATTCATCCAAAAAAGAAAAGATGGATTTGATGGCCTTGGACTGGTCTTCTTTTTGCTAAATGTCATAACACATTTTCTTGAAGAGTGGACAAGTGTGTTTTCGACGGTCAGTTGTTGAGTGATCCGAATTCTGAAGAAGATAGAGAATTTTTCAGAGAATAAGAAATTTTCGAAAAAACGTATAATTTTTGTGGAAATAGGAGATCTAAAAATATTAAAGCATTTGTATGAGAATAGATAATTTCGAAGAAATTTGAATTTTAAAGATATTTAATTATGATAACTAATATCTTTTAGGATTTAGTAAATACTTTTGAAAAAAGTCAAGATCCTTAGAAAATTCGTAATATTGAGACTATCTAGACAGATTTAATTTTTTACATTGTTTTTTGTTTTTGTTAAATTCCGTGTAAAATTGAGTTATTTTGCGTCGGTTTTTAAATACACGTAGTTATTTCCAGTCATATTCATTCAAAACAAATAAAAATAATTGTAATCGAAATTATACCGTGTTACTTTTCGACTCATCGACTATTAATATACCTCCAAAAATCTTTAGTCATATCATTATGCTTTCAAATATTTTATAATTTCCTTTTTGAACGTTCCCATTCGTATTGCTACAGCTTATAGAACTTGTCATGGTGTTGTTTTTCTCAAAAAAGCCTGTCTTCATCCCCAACTTGTCCCTCAGGCTCGCATGTCCCCCCAGTTGATTGAGAAAAAAACAAGTTTTTCCAAAAAAAAGAGCTAGACGTATCTTTTTGATTTCCCATTCTGTAAATAAAAACTAAAAGTTACAATTTTTAATTTCTTATTTCGGAAAGGCTAATTTCTTATTTTGTAAATAAAAAGTAAAAATTAAATTTTCCAATTTTTCTATTGTAAATAAACAATAAAAATTATATTAAAAAATTCCGTATTTTGTAAAGACTAAAAATTCCAATTTTTAATCTTTTTAAATATTCATTTTCATTGTATAAAAATACTTCAAAAATGAATTATTTAAAATTTTCTCGATCAAAATACAAAATAGTCCTTTATTTCTCAAATTTTCGAAGAACTCCCCTTTTTTAAGCCTTTAAAAAACCTTTTAAAATTATTTGTTTTTTTTTTAATGTTGGATTTTAAAAATTTTTTGACAATTAGGATTTTGATCCTGGAAAGGAAATTGGCGGAAAAAACATGTTTTTATTTCCCTCGGTACGACGGCATTCTCATCGAATCCAGGAGGTTACAGACATCAGAATTACAGACGGTTTTGTTTTTTTCTTTTATGAGAGATACTATAATACTATATCCCCATTGTAAAAATAGAAGATTTTGTTGGCATGAATTTCCCAACTGTGTTGTCGATACCGGAAATTACGAAATTTTGTGTTTTATTCCTAAAAAGTCCAAACACCAGTTTTTGAAAATAAAAATATTTTTCGAAAATCTTCTCGACACGAATTTTATGATTTTCCTGTCGAGACCGGAAGACGAAATCTTGTTTTTTATTTCTACAAAATCCTAGATTGCCAGTAAATCCCGGAAACTAGTGGGAAATTCTAAAGTTATTTTCGTGCACCTCATCTGATTACTGTAACAGTTCTTTTTATGTGCTTTGACTCATTAACGTAATATGATTATTTCCATACAACTTGGTCGATTACTGTGGTATATTTGTCATGACGTCTTCTCTGTGCACTGTACTTTTTGCACAAATTTCCTAAGCTGTTTTAAAATACTAAAATATAAATCGCAAAAGTAAATAAACAGAGTTCTCATCCTAGTGTCCTAAAGTGCAGGGGGTCCAAAAGTCTTAGAGTACTAAAGTATAGGACGTCCAGGAGTCCTGGAATATTATTCTCTAAGTACATGGATTCCGAGTCTTAGAATATTAGAATCCCAGAGTACAGAAAGTCCAGGAGAATTAAAATCTTAGAACAGTAGAATCTCGGAGTGTAGGATGTTCAGAATGCACAAGAAAAATATTGAACTTTTATTTTTCACCAACCACCTCCACTTGCACTCTCATCCCACCGTCATTTCCACCTTCATCAATCAGAATGTGCATATTGGTATATATACGTGTATTTTTTCCTATTCATTTCCAAATGTGTTGACTTGGAATGTCAGTGATTTTTGAATTTATATTAGTGATCTATGTCTACGAGATAAAGCTACTATAATTCATGAATTTGTAGGTTTTTGTTATATCTCCATCTTTATTGATCGAGATTGTGCGAATTCACACGTATATCCCTTTACTCATCTTGGAATGTATTAATCTAGTATGTAGATGTGTTCTTATCCGTATTAGTGCTCTATATATAGGATCTGAGGTCATCGGAATCTGCACGCACAAAAGTCATTTTTTCTTTGTCTGTTCATTGAATTTTTCTAAAATATTTATTCTCGGAATTGATTCTAGATTTGACAATCGAACACTTCCTTTATCCACGTTTTTTCGAAAATCTGGTAGTAGTTCCACTTTCCGAGATTTACAGTATCTCAAAGATAGATTTTTCTCGATGTCTTTTTTTTCCAGAATTTTCGAAATTTTTATCTTTCTATACAGTAGGAATTATGTGTCGATTTTTTACATTCAGAAGGGCCTCCAATATTTTTATTAATTCCCTATATAATAAATATGAACTTTGTTTTTCGGTAATTCCCCTTTATCAAAGTTTCAGCCTTTATTAGTTTTCTATATAGATAGAATTGAAAGTTGTATATCGATTCCCAACCTCCGGGAAGGGGCTGTGGAACCTGATGTACTAAGAACCAGTGTTTTCTATAAAAACCAGAATGCTTTTTTGCTTTGTTTCTCAATCGATTTAAAAAAAAACAACTGCAGTAATCTTATTTCGGAGTACTAATTTTCAGTATTCCGGATTTATAGACATTCGAGATTTTAGATTTTTAGATATTCCAATTTTTTTTTAATTTTGAAATTTTAACGTTTTTGAATTCCCCAATCTTTTGATATCGTTGGGTTTTGGATTTTGGGATTTCTCAAATTTTATGGTTTGCAGTTTCTAGATTTCGGAGCTTTAGATTTTTGCAACCTTGAAGTTATGTATATTGAGCATTTTTCATGAGAAGTCGATTTGTCTGGGAGCTGTCACAATTCCGCCTCAGGGCATACCTTTTTGTGTTTTCTTCTTGCTCTAAGCAACTCTTTTCAAAGTACACCATGACTAAGTCTAAAAATCTAAAAATATAAAGTTCATCCGGATAATTGAATGGGAACTTAAAGTAACTAATCCAGATCTCAGATGATAAACAAGAGAAAATTAAGAAACATAAAAGTGTAATCAATTTTTAAAGATTTTTTTGGAAATCCCTTGTACTTTTCAAAGAATCTTTTTCACTCAGTTCCTCAAAATATTTTTAGTTTTAATTCTTGTAAATTCTCGAAGAAATTTATTTTAGAATTTTCCTCATTTAAATTCGTAAAAATAAATTCAAAATTTTTTTCATTCAAAGAGTTGAATGGATAATTTGAGAAGATTAATGAACTCTTCTTGGTAAAACTTCCTCCTCAAAGCTTTTAGATGAGATTACGGAACGTCACATCGAATCCTGAGATTTTTGGGAGTCTGCACGAGACTTTGGAAACCATATAAAATTATATAAATGTTAAATTTCATTTCCTGGTCCCAAGTAGAAAGTTCTAAATTTTCATAGCGAAAAAAAATTAGTTTTGTAACAGGAATTCCTATTTTTATAATACGAATTTCGAACCACGTGAAAATGTATGAATACTAAATTTTGATTTTTGGTGCTAGCTGGAAATTTTCGAGTATTCTGGTCGAGACAATTTTGGAATTATAGAAATAAATAATATTGAATACCATGATGTTCGGCCCCAATTGGAAAGCTCCAGAAACATACATGAAAGTAATTTTTTGCGATTTCGTCACAAATTTCTAATGATTAGATTATACTGTAACATTTTCCTTCTTTGAGAAGTGTATGATGTATTTGAGCTCCTCGGTGTTTGAGAACTTTTGATCTCGGGTTCAACAAAATTTAGTATTATTAAATTTGAAGAACACAATTATTTCAATTATTTAGTTTGCTAAAAGCTTCAACCAATTCCTTGATTTTAAAATTAAAGTTTCAAAGTATTTTTATCAACATTCAAATTTCAAAATTTTTTTAAATTGCCGTTTGTCCGTCACTACTCCTCCGAACTTTCGGTCCCGATGCCAAAGACAAAAAAAAACTGCTGCCACCTGTTATTCAGTGAATCAGCAGCAAAGACGGTAAAATAGGGGTTCCGACCACAGAGACAGTAAATTAGGGATTAAAAAAATCCTCTGTTGGACATGTCAGTGTGTGTGGTCCAGAGATATATGGCTGTCGTGAATTTAAAAAAATTTAATCTTACTTTAAAATTCCCTAAAATCTCCTTTAAAATTAAAATTTGAATTTTTATATAGAATTTTTGGAAAAATTCCCGGAAATCTCACATGGAAAATGTAAATTAAATTTTTTGTCATCATCAGGATCATTGATTTTTAATCGTTTCACAAAAATAAAAAATGAAAACTATTGAGAATTTATCTTGACACAGATTCCCGAAACATCTCAAGATCATCAATCTTTTAATTCTAGAAGATTATAGGTTTCCCGTCGGATTTTACTTTTAAAAAAACGACTGAAATCCTTACCAAAACTCTTAGTAAAAGTCTTACTAAAAGTTCTTAATAAAGCTCTTAATAAAAGTTCTTGTTGGAATTCTTAATCCTGCTAAGCAACAGAACACAAAAATACTTTTTTAAATATCAAGAATAAAAAATATTTCTGATGTTTGATTTTATTGGGTTTAATCACTACTCTTGTAAAATGGCGTGGACCTCGTAAAAATAACCTCTGCACGTGGCGTGGGCGCAATAAAGCGGAAATTGCACTTTTTTAAATAATAAATTTATTTATTCTTAGGTTATAAGCTAGTTTTCTAATTCATAAATCAATTTATTTTTTTACAACTGTCTCAACGTGAATTTTCCTTAATTTCTATTACAAGACCAAGCTTTTCAGAAAAATCTCGACACGAATTTGCAGAGTTCACCTTTGCAAGTTTTCGTTCCAAAACCTCCCACTGGGCTCAGTAAACTCATTACTACTGTAACCTCATTATATTAATCAGAAAACCAAAAGTCAGTAGGTACAGTTTCTAAATACTTCATCAAAATTTCATCCAAATTCTCATTTCTATGAATTTCACAAAGTGCACCGTTTCTAAAAACTTAATTGAAATGTCTTGTTTCTAAAAATTACATCAAGTGCCGAGCTATTCGTAATAGAAGCTCAAAAAACTAAATTTCACCGTGCAAACTAAAGACACCGGAGAACAGACTTTAAATTTCATTTTTACCCCACTATTTTCGAATCTAAAATCTATGGAAATAATTTTTAAATTTAGAATTCTTCCGCTATGATTTTTACGAAATCTTAAAGTTTTAAAAATCTTGGGAACACTTATATGAGAAAATATAATTTTGTATTTTATTTATGAAGGTCGTTTCTTGAAAATTAAAAAAATAGAAATTAAACTTTTACAGAACAAATTTCTAAATAATTTTTTGATGCCTCTAGAATTAAGACGGTGAACTACAAATTTTGTACTTCTGCTGAGTCATTGTCCTTTATTATATTATAACAATCAAAAATGAACAGCTTTAAAGTTATCTCGGAGCAAATTTCTGAAATCTCCGAGAAACTTCCAAAACCCCCATGTGGAAAAGTACAAATATAATATTTTTACTATGAAAACTATTGGTTGAAGTTATGTCATAAAAAAATTAACGTTTTCATAGAGTTGTCTCGAGATGAATTTCTTAGAAATTTTTGTACTTTTACATTTGTATTTGTTAAATTTCAGCTCCAGTACTATCTCAATTTATATTTTAACAGGTCACTAACCACACAAACATTTTCTCTTCCGAACCACTAGGAATATTCTTAGAAAAACAAATTGTTTTTCGTACCGGGACTACTGAAAATATTTCAGGAAAAATTATTAAATAAAAAACGTTTTGATATTATTACGAAAAATACGTAATTTGCTAAATTGAACTTTTCACTAGTTGTCTAATGTGACAAAATGTGGAAAACAAAAGGACAAATTCAAGCAATAATGAACTTGATTGAATCAGACCAGTCCCGCCTTCTTTTTGGGGAAACTGCCTGGCCTTCCCCTTCTATTTCCCCTGTTCTGTCCAAGGATTTTGTTTTTGTTCTTGCAGCAATATTCGGGGAATTGTTTGCTTCCGATGCGGTCCTCGAAAGTATACTATTTGCTTTTAACCGGTCTTTATCAGACATCTACGTTATCATAGTTTTATTTTTCCAAAAAGACATAAAATTCGAAATTTATAAATTTCCAACTTGGGGGTTTTTGAGCTTTGGATATTTGTGCATTGTGTTTTCAGGCTATTTCTTTTTATGTCTTGAACAAGTTTCGATTTAAAGACATTTTTTTTTTGAAATTTTATTTCAAAATTGCTTTGAAAAGAAAAAGATAAAAATTTTGAATTTCTTACTTTTTACTAGTTTGGAAACTCGAATATTTTCCACAATATGCCCTGAGGCTGTTTTTTGTGTTTTGAACGAATTTCAAATTTTCCTTTTTAATTTTTTCCTTTTTTATTTTTTTTCTCGTCTCAAAAGTGCTTCAGACTTTCTTTTTTTTCGACCAAAAGAATTTTGTTTATTTCGGATTCTGATCAGAATCAAAGAAAAATAAAAAGATTGATTAATTTCTTTTTTTTCCAAAAAAATAGTTTGATTTTTTTATCAGAATTTTCCAAAAAACTTCTTTAGATTTCGAAATTTGTCTATACGCCCTGAGGCAGAAAAATCCTGAACCATTTTGAGCTTCGATTTTAAAAAAATTTCTTGAAAAAAAAGCTTATTTTCGACGAAATCTTTTACTTACCGTATCTGCAGAAGATTATCGAGAAAAATTTTAGATTCAAAAATCAATTTTTTCCGGAAATTTAGAGTAAAAATGAGTATCGATTTTCTTAGATTTTGTTTTTAATGGAGAAATTACAAATTTCGTGTTGAGAAGAAATTCTCATCATACTGTATTTTCAGCCCCAATTAAAAGATTCGTATTTAGAACAAGGTCCCGTTATACTGTACTTCTCGTTCTTTGCTGAGAAATTCGTGGGGGAATTTTGGGAAATTTCTCTGCAAAATGTTTTTTATCATATTGTGAGCATTTTGTAAGCCGTCTCCCTTCCTTGTCCGACGACTGTCCTTGGTGCATATATAGGCCCACGAGAAGTGTATACGGGATAAGAGTGCAGGAAGGACAAGGCAGGAATCGAGTGATTGCACTTTCAGACGTTGTTGTTCTTTTTCGAAACGACTTTCTCTTCAAAAATCCGACAGAGGAAGAAAAACAAAAAGTACACCCAGCGAGGGGATCTTGGTGGTTTTCTGTCTGCCTTCAAAAAAATTTCTGTTTTCCCTTTTTAATTCTTTTTCAAAAAACTTAAAATTAAATTTCTTTTCTACTTTTTTTTCAATTTTTGAAAGCTAAGAATATTTTTTGGAGGGAATTAAAAATTGAATTTTTGGGAAATTAAAAATCAGATTTTTTTGTTTTCCTTTAATTTTGAAAATCGAGATTAACGACTCTGAAAGAATTTTTAAAATTCCTCTGCACTTTCGTGACCTTAGCTATTTTAAACCCACGTGAGGCCCAGTTAAAGTTCATTTCCAATCTCGAAATACTCTGTGTGTTGTTTTCAAACCACAAATCAGAATTATGACGTTCGAAAATAAATATGAATCATATTTTTTTAATTTTTAAAATTTTTTCAAAATTGATTATTTATTCTTACTTTTACTTTCTATTATTATTTCTTAAACTTATATTATCTTAGTTTTTTTATATTTTATATTTATAATTTTAAATTAATTTCCTAATACTAGTCTTCTAAAATTCTTAATTGGCGTTGTTAATTTTTGAAATTCTCAGAAAAATTTCTCTGAATATCTTTGGAAAAAAAGTTAACTTTAAAGTTCTTTAACCATTGACGTAAGGGAAAAAAATTCTGCTCGAGATCCATTCAAAGAGCTCTATTTTTCTATTTTGATTTCAATGAAATTTTTTGTGTTTAAATTTATTCAAAAATTTGAAGTCATGTTGGATATAAATAATTTTAATTGAATTTCTATTTCTTTCATATTTAAATTTATTCAGAAATTCAAAATATAAAAATTAAGTTGTGGTTTCGATTGGAAATTTAGATCTATAAACAAGTCTCGAACGGAAAAATAGACACTTTAGATGAGTCTTGGATAGAAAATTAGCTTCTTAAAACTACTTGAGAAGGAACCCAAAGTTGATTCCCTTTCTTAAAAGGTCAAAATTGCTTTTTTCCGGTTTTAGCCTTCCGAACATCCCTGAAAAGCTACGCCTAGACCAAACTACATTGTGCTCGTCCTATTCTCCTCTTCCTTTTTTAGTGCACAGTATCCTTCCTCTTTGATACTCTATCATTATTAGTGTCTATCATTCTCTCCTCAACTCCCCGAGTACTCGGTCATTTCGTCCTCAAAAATCTGGTATCTTTTCCTTTTTGCATTTTTGGACAAAAATGCTGACTGAGTCCCCAAAAACGATATCAATTTCAGATAATTTTAATTTTTTTCGATAATTTTGACTAGTACTTGAAGGATCAAGGTTTCATGTTTTTTATAGGAAAAATATCGATCTGCTATTCAAAAAATTTTAAATTTATTCTATTGACCTTTATTGAAAAAAGTTTCTAGACTATGAAAAGCTTAATCCTTTTTCAACTCTATTTTTTTTCCTGAATTTTAAATTTTCTTATTCTTAAACTTTATATCTATATTTTTTTTATAAAAAATGTCACTTGGGATATTTCGTCAATTTGACATGAAATCCTAATTATAAAAATCGCTAATTTATAATCTTCCAAGATTTATCTATAAATCTCAAAACGGGGATTTCCATCGAGACAACTTCACAAAAATATTATTTATAATTTCAGCCATGGGAAAATTTGTTATTCTTTTTTGGCGATTAATGGAAAAGGATAAATTCTGTCTGGTTTCTAATAGAACCCTATTGGTCTATCAAGTTCATAAATTCCATTGATCCATATGAGTCTGACTAAATTATTTTTTCTGCAAGTCTATAACGAAATTCTATCGATCTATGAGTCTATGGTAGAACTCCGTTGATCTATGGGTCTGTAATGAAGTTTTATTTTTCAGACATGTTCATAATAGGACTATTGATCTATGTGAGTCTATAAAAAACGTCAATCCATGCAAGTCTATAGAAAACTATTTTTTCATACAAAGTGGAAAATTGATTCAAGGACTTTGCCCAGAGAATTTGGATATAAATTGAATTTTAATTTCTTATAATTTATAATTGTATTTTTATTTTTATTTTTTACGGATCATTGATTCTCTGAGTTGTTGAACTTTTGAAAATTTTTTTTCACCTGAAGCGGTTAATTTTAATTTTTAATATGAGTCGAGGTCTGTAAGAATCGAACTTACTCGTTTGGTATTTCTGCTATTAATATCCTATATGAGGGAACGTTACTTCCTCGTGACGTCAAACATGATAAATTCATAATGTCTCATAACGAAGACTACAGTGACTATTGCAATAAGTGATATTTCGTCACAAATTTAGTAATTCGTGTGATATTTCATCATGAAAAGTTCAGGAACTATTTTGATAGGTGATATTTCGTTATGAAAAATTTCCGCAAGATTTTTAGAAAAACACAAAGACTAGGGTTTTTATAGACTACAGTAATCCAATAAGTAGAATTCCCGATTAGAGTAATTGAGAAACTTCTGAAGCGAAAAGACCTCGGAAGAAGTTCACTCCATTTTCGTGACTCAACTTTACTGTGGCTAATTAAGTGTGATAAAGTGATCATGTGACATTGCAGGAGTTATTATAAATCTTCCCGAGTGTTCTTTGATGAAGAAATCCGTATTTAAAAAAGGGAAAACAGAGTACGGTGAACTTCTATATTTCAATTTACTGAAATTAGACCCTAGAGTACAAGGTCGAGATCTAAAGTCTTTATCCTACAGCAAAAACAGCTCTAAATACTTTCGCCGTGAGATCCTTGGATTATCTTGTTTTCGAAAAATTGATTTTAATTCAAAAGAATCTTTTTGACGAGATTGTAGGATTGATTTTTGTTTTTGATTTAGAAGTTCTTCGAAATCTTGATTTCCTTGATAATTTAGGGTTTTAGAATTCTGACTTTCTATAATTCTAACGTTTAATTTCCCATACAACTTTTATTTCCCTTTTTAAATGTTTTATTTTTGACTCCGATCTTAACCTTAATTTATGACTCAAGAATTTCACTTTCGATTGAACCTTCTTGTTTGCTTTCCTTAGATAAGATTGCAAAATGTCATAAAATGTCCTGAAATTCCCCGAAATTTGACATTTTGTGTACCGCACACTAATAAAACTTTCATCGTTTTCAAATAGGGAATTGTAAAGTATTTTTGAGGTATTTTTTTAGAATTTTATGATATATTTGTACTTTGTGTTGATACACTTTATGATTGTCTGGAATCACGCGAATAATGATTTTTGTACTCTTTGATCCCGATTAGACAATGACAGAAATTGGTGTCAAGATATTTTTGAGAATTTTCCTTTTTTCCGTGAAGAAGACCGGGAAATTTTTTTATGAAAATTTTAATAGATTTTTTCAGGAAAACTAATCTAGAAATCCGTTTTCTTAATATGGACGCCTCCGCTTTACAAGCGATGAACGCTTATCTCCAATCTATCGCCGGATCTGCGGGACCTCAGCCGGGGATTACAGTACCTCAATCAGCGGTTACTGTACCTTCCTCGAATGCTTCTGTCCCCCAGATAAATCCCTTGGAACAATATTATCAAAGTCAGTACACAGCCGCTTTGAACTCTAATTTGATGAATCAACAAATCCTGAATCTCCTGATGCAATCTCAGATCCCCAATTCCACAGTCCCGACTCCGACAAACCATATGAATCCTGTTTTCCCGGGACTCTTGGACCCTGCGAGTCTCCTGGTCCTCGGTCAGAACCAACAAAATCAAAACTTGCAAAATCAGAACTTGCAAAATCTCCAAAACCAGCAAATCCAAATGCTCGCGATGGAACTCAATCGAAACAATAACCAAGGTCTCCCAGTTACAGTATTATCCCAGAACCGTCAACCACCTCAAAGTTTCCAAGCACAAAACAATAGGACTTCCATTTCTCCAAATTCAGATTCTGATTCCATAGTTTCTGGGGGAAGAAAAAGAAGACACAGAGATGAAGTCCAAGTTCAGACAAAACAGTCGCATTCTCAAGGTGGATCCCCGGTAAATTTCGAAATGAACGGAATTAATCCACAAATAAGAAACAGATCTTTCACTTGTCCGGAGAGTCTCAAGAATAAAAAAGAAGTTTTTGAATCTGATTCTAAAAGAGAAGTCCCTACCGAAGGACAAAAGAAGTTAGAAATTGATCCTGGATCACCTCAACGTCATCATCCAGATAATGTAAGTTCCTTTATTCAATACTTGAAGACTCTGGAGTAATTCTTCGTGCAATTTGAGACTAAATTTTCTTATCACTTTTTTGTTTGCACTTTCTGCATTGTTCCTGGTTTTCGGGAATTTTTTGTCAAAATTTTCATTACTCTCCGTATGCTCCTTAAATTCTTTTCCCCAACAATGCCCCTTGACTATAGATTGAAGAACAAAAGAGAAATTATGGAAGGTTATCAAACTCGTGATAGCTTTAGTCCTTTTGGAAGGAAGTGTTGGACTCAGGGGAACAAGAAGAGCAAAAGCTCTAAATTAATATGTAGTTACGACCGAACATAATGTTCTCGAACCAATCAATAGGAGGTCTGAGGGAAGAATTTAACGAGATTTTTTTTAGTAGGTATATAATTAAAACTGGGTATAGTTTTTCTACAGTAATACGTAGAAAGGCTGAGAAAAATAGCGCAACAAGGCTTCTAAGAAAATACGCATTTACTGTAGACTACAATTTCTCTATATTTATAGAGTTTCTAACAGACTAATGAAATGAGACCACTGTGGTCCTATTTGTTACAGAATACAATTCTCACATATTATGGCATTTAGGCAATTAATGAAACAAAGGCTATTAAGTAAATTCATAGTTTTAATACGTGAAGCATTTATAAAATGACTAAGAAGTCAAGAATGAACTCATTTTTTATAAAACTCTAATAAATTCGTTTCAGCTCCCAAAACTCAACGACGATATTAAGTTAATGGAAGGCTTCGCGGCTATCTATGCATTGAACGCTATTGGATTTGCCTCGGCCTCAGATTACATTCCTCGGAAGAAGGTAGACAAACGTTACAGACCTATCTGGGACTCCAGTAGAGAAAACAGTCCCGAACTAGAAGACGCCAGCATTCCCGAATCAACTGGATCTCCGATGTCCATCACGGAAGAATCCAAAAAAGCCCCCGTCAATGTCCCTATCGCAGAATTGCATAGAGTCCTCGAGAACGTCCTCAACACTACCCAAGTCTAAGTACCCTATTCCTGATCCTGTTCCAGATCCTTTCCTAGGGAAGGATCAACGTTAGCTCCAAGCATTTCCACATACAACTGATGCATATTGTACAATGTATCAAAATAGCTCCAAAGTATCTAATATATTTAAAACAGTGTTTGATACATCGTATTAACCTATCAATACATCGAAAATAGTGTGTTGGTATTATAGTAATGTATCTAGTGTATCGAGGATAGTGTATTCGCATATTCTACCAATGCGACGATATATTGAAGCTGTTCCAATGTACCGTTTTGTGAGTGTGGGAGACGGTCACCCCGTTCCTATTCTACCCTAGACTTCCTAAATTATCCGGGTCACATGCGTCGTTCAATATAAATGTATAAAATTTGCCAAATGATTGTGGATAATCTTTGATCTCTCATGCCCAAGTTTTCTGTTCCGAATAAACATAACGAAAGATATGGATTTTGAAGTTTGATGGTGTTAATATAAAAATATAAGCTGTAATTTCGAAAATTTGTTTCGACATGAATTTCTGAGACTTTCGAGTTAAGATCGAAATGTCTGGAAATTGATGTTTACACAGTTATGGAATCATATTGATTTAAGAGAAACATTGCTCGACATTTTCAATCGAAACATAAAATCACAAAAACCAATATTTATATATCCCTAGAAGATAGTGACCACTGTACGCACTAGATAATGATAATGATTAGTTATGAGAATTAAATTTTCAATTTTCTCCTACAGTCGTTAAATTTAATACTTCCATTTTTGTTCAAGCTTTAAAGCCTCAAAAGTAAACCCACCGCACTGATTTCGGAGAAAGTTTCTGCCAGAATCGCCAACTTGCTTGAGGGATTGAATTCGCAACTGAGTCTCTGGAGTGTATGGATTGCTGTCTCGTAGAACTTCTTTCTGGCAGTGACTCTGACCATAAATTTATCTAAATCAGAAGTATTTTCCCCATCCGTCGGCCATAAATTTTTCTCGACTCCCAAATAACTCAGGAGCTTCGCATCGGTGGCAGTATTGAGGAAGACCACCCTCTCCCAGTACCTCTTGTCCATCTCGTGACACTTGACAGAGTACATTGTGAAAAGTTCTGCGTAACATTGTCCGAAAAGATAATGGATCACGAAGTCACAACAAGGGGTAGCTACAGTAAACTCTTCGGAACTCGGACTTTTGGTATTTTTTCGTTGATGGATTTCATCGGATTTTATAGAGCCATTTTCGGAAGACGAATTTGAGGCGATTGAGAAATCTTTTTCTTTGTCCTCATCGACAACTTTTTTTTCTTGATCTTCATCGAAAGCTTTTCTTTCTTCCGGAACACTTTGGTACATCCTTTCCACAGGAGGCAGATTCGGGAAAATGTGAAGAAAAACGTTGTAAGTTCTCTGGATGAGGGAGATGAATTCCAAAACTGCGGAATCGTACATGATGGAATGTGTTCCGATGTTATTGTAACTGCAACAGAAAATTTCCACCAACCCATTGATCAGTCTGTAAATCGGGTGATGGGGAGTGGAGAGGCACTGAAATCAACGATCATACACAAACAGTTATCCAATTAGTATCAATTTAAATATACTGTACCTAAGAAGTGCTATTTTCCCCTATGGTTAGAAAGGAACAAGTAGTATTCAGAGTTTTCGAAACAAATCTATTCGAAATTAATAGCTCTAGTTACATCTCTTAATTGAATTTAGGTTGTTAGATATGAAACTCCAGGTGATGACTGTTTAATTATTATCATTATTATTACTATTTTCATACTATATATTGTTTATCATTGTGGGCTCTCTAAAATAATTTCAACTATCATCCTATCTGACTCTGTTATGAATACAGTAATTATATGGGTCGAATAATATATAAATAAATAAATCTACAAATTAATTAAGAAAAAGAAGCAAGTGGACTCACCAGATGCCAGTACTCCGTCACTGTACTGTAGTAACTCGCGGACCACTCTGCTTGGACCTCGGGAATTCTCTCTAATCGGTCGTCGATCTGGAGGTTCTTCAGTGTTTTTATCTTCTCGACACTTGCGGACAATCTTTCCCAAGCTCTTTTCACTTGTTCTTCTGTGATTTCGCCTTCTGGAGAAAATCCGAGCTCTTCGTAGAGAAAATAGTCGAAAATTTCCTTCCATTTCAAATCTGCCGGAACAGACCACTGACTCACGATTGGACCTTCTCTGAAAAGATCTCGTTATTTAGGGAAATATAAATATTCATTTTTCCCCTTCAGTCTTCACAATACTGTAGAAATGTGGATGAATCTCGATTTCTTCGACGAAATTATGTAATTACAAAATTTTGTTAATTAAATACTCAGAATCTCTGATTAAGGAATTTCCTCTAGTCAACAATATGAATCAAAAACTTACTCGACAATCTGGAGTTCCACCACACTTTCGTTCGGAAAACTCCTGCTCTCCTTCCTCGTATAGGTTGCGTTGGTGATTTTCAGTTCCCCAGTCAGGATTTGTCCGTGGATGATTCCCTCGATTTGGTCCCGGGGAGTAAGTTTGAGGACCCCCTTCCCAGCGAGTACCCCGATTTTCTCGAATTCGCCTTCAAAAGAAGCCGGAATTTCTGATTCATGTTGTTGATAAACAACTTTTCCTTTCTGAAAATTCCTCAAAAATCTTTTTTTTAAATTAAAAATTACTGTAAATCTGTTTCTGTCGAAGATTCCCTCGTGAAAAACGCCATCGATGGTGATCTGACAGCCTCGATCGTGTTGTTGGTCGTCTTTCCACATCCCCAGATACCGTTCCTTGTTCAGCGACAAGACTCCATACCCATGTTTGACCCCTTTCGACCAGGCCCCCACATACACTTGCTGACCCCCTATGCCTTCATTCGATCTGTAGACCCCATGACCTTCAGGGACTCCGAAAGCACAGTATCCTTCGTAGCTGTCCCCGTTCGAGTATAGTATCTGGGAAAGTCCATGAAGCTTCCCGTTCTTCCACTTTCCTTTGTAATGATGATACTTTTCTGATTTTTTAGGGGAATTTTCAGTGAAAAAAACTGAAGACATAAGAGGACTTGGTGCTTTCAGGATGTCGGGGATTTTCATTTCTCCAAATCCTTGGATTTGTCCATGATCAAATCTTCCTCTATATTCCCTGCCGTCCGGAAATCTCATCGATCCCTGTCCATGAGGAACTCCGTTTTTCCAGAACCCTTCATAATGACAGTTTCTGTAGAGGTAATGAGTATTGCTGTAATCGTAGCTACCGTATCTCGTTTGAGGAAGAACATGAACCGAGGTTCCTACAGAGTCGTCGAAAACAGTCAATTCGGATCTTTCTCGATGCAGTCTGAAACTCGCAGAAAAAGCATTCAACAAGTCGTTCTTCATCTCCACAGCCGGGAACTCTATGTGGAACTCGTACTCCGGAGCGAGTACCTGGACTGTCAGTTCCTTTTCCACCTCCGTCAAAGTCGATCCGGCTTCCTCAGTTCCCGAATCCAGGGATTTTCCAGAAAAAGAATTCATCCAAACAAGTGGAGACTCCAGAAAGATTTGTCCACTGCTCTGGATTAATCCAAAAGAATCAGAAAAAATCACGATCAAAGTAAAGGAATTTCCTATTAATCTTCTCCATGGAGATGTTGCAGAAGATGTGTAACTGGAAATACAACTGGCATCCTTGATTTTTATCTGAGAAGTAGAATCAGCAGATTCGTGACTGGTCCATATCACAAGACGACCAGGTCTAGCCAAAGACTAAAAGAATTAATTAAATAAGTAAAGAAAGAGAAGATAAAAAAATTACGGTATCGATTCCGAATTGCAGAAGTTGTTTGTGGGCAGCATAGGTTTGTCTCGCATATCCTTCATTCCTTTCAAGTGTCCGATCAAAGAACTTCCAGAAATTTTGAGGAAGATTCCCTGTCTGAAAGCCACGGCATTAAGAATACAAATATTTATTGTAGAGTTTTAAAATTATGATTTGGAGTTTGAAGTGTTTTATTGAAATTGAAAAGTATAAAATCCAATGTTTGCCATTGTGAAAAGTTCAAAGATTATATCAATGTAAAAAAGTATCTTTGATAAAATTCTGAGAAATGATCTCGACACGAAATTCTACAAATTTCCAATCGAGAATACAAAACTAAATCAGTCTATGAAGTATCAAAGTTTTAAGAATTCTACCTTATATTTAGAATTTTTGTGTTTCATATTTCAAAATTATGTTTTGTATTTCGGAATTTCATACCATACAATCTTGCCCAAGTGCTTTGAATCCATAAACTTGCAACAGTTATTTTTATCATCAAAATGACAAAGCCCTCCAAGGTCGTGATCTTTATCCAACATTTCCTTTCACTTCCCCGTTATTTTCCTTCGATGGATTTACCGAATTCCAGACCACAAAATCCCATTAAAGTTTTCAGGTTTTCGACTTTTACAAGGCATTAAAACCTTTAAATGTTTTTTCCGAAAATTTTTCAAATTCCCGAATTTTTACGATCTTCAATTTCGAAGAACGACTATAAACCAAAACTTTTCATCCCCGAGGATATTTGACTTTGTTTTTTGTTCAAAAAACCTCGTCAATTACCGAATTAGTCTGTTGAAACTTGATTTGGAATCGGTTTCATGAGAAAACTGAGTAGTTCGAGTATTTCAAACGCCATCTCTACTGGTCAAATCGCACATTGGACCCGGTCTTGTGACTAGTTTTGAAATTCATCACATGAAAGTCCTTTTAGAACCTTCCTATATGAGAGTTCCTTTGGGAATTTTGTGTATGGAAGTTCTTGTGGGAGTTTCCTGTATGAAAGTTCTTTTAGAATTTCACGTACAAGTACTATCGACAACTGATCTCTCCCCAGTTTGTCATGTACAACTTAGAAACGAACCCAAAAACATTGTTGATGATCCAATGTATAGAATTACTTTTTAAATTTCCTGATACAAAGGTCGTTGTGGGGAATTGTACAAAGTAAAGAAGGAATGTTATGGTTGGGTCAGATCAGGAATGTAGAAAGACACAAACAATCTAATATATCAAGTCTATGGCTCCACTTTTTTTTTATTTCCTGTCTGATAAATAATTGTTCTGTCTCAATATCATATTTAGTGTAAAAGTAGTTGTAAAAATTTATATAAAGTAAGAACAGAGAAGACATGATCGAGCCAGACTAAGAATACAGAGGAATGCAAGAAATTTAATATATTTGATGTTACTTTATTCAGCTGTATTTCATCTATTTTAAAATATTATTACTTGTCCAAATGAACTAAGTTGATCTCTGATGGGTACTGATTTTAATAAAATTGTTTCTGGGAATTAATCGTACTAGGTTTCTCATCGAATTTCATTGTATAGAATTTTTTCAGAAACACGTTGCATAAAATTTCCCTTAAATTCCTCATAAAAAGTGTCCAAAAATAACTTTGAAGAAAACAAACTAAATCGAAAATTAAAACGACATAGAAAAATCAAGATCAAAATACTTTTAAATTTCCTGATTTTTTTTCGGTTCCAAAGAACAACGGTAATTATGGAGATTTAATTAACTCCAAGAAACAGTTAATGAAGCGAGAAATTCCTCGAGGATCCTGTTGCACGTAAAGTTTTTAGAACAAATTTCATCGAAAGATCACTCTACTCAAAGTTTCAATTTATTCTAGGAATTGATTTTTATTAAAGTTATGATTCATTCCAAAAGATCATTTCTATTAAAATCGCAACTTGTTCTAAAAGATCAATTCAATTAAAGTTACTTCCTACAAGAATGTTCCAAGGAAAGTCACCAAATTCTCCTTTGACCTTCGAGGCAATTAGTCAAGTAGCCAGACGGACCGGAACAAATTGACAACCGGACCAAATTCTAAATGTGAAATCTTCCAATTCAAGTGTGGCTCAATTTTAACTTCAATTCAAATGTTGCCTTTAGGTTTAAAATTACTATTAATATTGACTTTAAATTAAGTTTATATTTTTGACTTTGGTTTAATGTTAAAGTTTTAATTTAAATCACGATTTTTAACGCTTAATTTCCATTTCAATTTTTACTTTAATTTTAATTTTAATTTTTGTGCTCTGATTTCTCGTCTGCCCTTGGAATTTTTTAAAAAAAATGTTTATTCGAGCGGAATTTCTAAACATCTAGAATTAAATTAAATTTGATTCTTTTCTGATTACGTTGGTCAATCAAAACTAATTTAAAGGAAATGACCACTATTATCTTCCTTGTTCAGAAGATTGGGTTTTTTAATTTAATTTTTCGGATTATGATCAACTTTTTTCGACAAGGAACTTCCTTCGAAAAATTAAGAATTTAATTTGATTTTTCGCTGCAACTATTTTTTCGAGAAAAATGTTCAAATCAGAAAATACATTCCGGAAAACTTGTGAAAAACTTAAGGAAATTACAAGGAAAAAAGTTGCATGTATCGATATACATCTTCATAATTTTGTAACTATTGATAGATCCTCAATCAAATTATTCACAAAATAAATTTAATATGAATATTGTAAAGGTTTGTGATCAAGTAATTTTCTAACTTTCAGAATTTTTACGATTTTGGAAATCCCTGTTAAAAAAACTTTGATGTCTAAACTTTCATATTTAAAATTCTTTAATTCTTATTTTTTTCGAAGAACTTATGCACTAATTAAATCGACTTTTTACAGTTTCTGATTCAAGATTAATTTTTTATTTTCGAACCAAGCCCACAAGAAGAACTTCTCAAACGAAACTTCGGATAAGTGCATAAAAATCAATAAAAATTGCAATTGATCATTCTCGATCAGTTTATTTTTAACTAGGGCAGAGAGACACCGAAGAAAAATGACAAAACAGATAATGTAAGCTCGTAAATTTTGAATCAGAACCTAACGAAAATTAAGACATCACTGTTTTCTCCTTCATGTCTCCTGTTGAAAAAAATTTCATCAATATCTTCTTGTTAAAAAAAGATCAGTAGTTTCTTGTTGAAGAAAACTTCATCAATACCTTTATTTGAAAACAAAATTCATCAATATTTCTTTGTTGAAAAAAGTTTCATTAATTTCTTGTCGAAAACAAAATTCATCGATATTTCCATATTAAAAAAAGATCATTAATTTCTTCGTCAGAAAATCACCAGTTTTCTTCGCTTTTTGGAATGAAAGATATTTTTTAAATCAAAATTGGTATTTGTCTTTGAGAAAAATGAAAGGAATTTTCTGACGACAAGACTTGTTCGGATAAACCTTAATCAAATTTCGGGATAAATATACGTGCAAAATGAACAAATTTCTTCGATAATTAAGATTTGTTTTTCAATCTCAAGCCTAAATCCTATAAAAAAATCATCCCTTCAAAACATCTGAAAATTAATGAAAGAAAAGTAAATTGTACTTTTTGTATTATAAAAATCCAAATTTTACAAAATACTACAGTAATTTTTTTGCTTTTCAAAATATATTCTTTATTTTTTGTTAGATTTTTATCAATACCTCCCGAAAAATATCATATAGACAATCTTTTTCAAGATCTTTGATATTTTACGGTGTAAAACGTTCCCCAGACCCCAAAAGTCATGGTCATTTCTGTTCACGCCAAATCCTCTCCAGTTCATAAAAAATCGATTTCTTCAAGATCATGCAGAATCAAATTTCAAATTCGAAACTTTAAGTTTAAAACCAAAATTATACAATTGCAAACTTTTTTATTTCTTTTTGTAAAACTATTTTCAGAATCGTCCTTCATGAAATCACTATCAGACTTCCTTGTTGAACTATTTATGGACTTCTTCAGAAGACCTGGCGTCGTTTCTGGAGACAAGGGGATAGGAAAGCCGTTTCAGAATCATAAATTCTTTTGCAATAGTTATTGCTCCCAAAACACAAATTCCAAAGAAAAATCATAAAAATAAACCCCTGATTACAAAGTTACATTTTTTCGATTTTATCGTTCAAGACTTCTAAAAATATGTAACTAAAATATTCGAAGAATTCAGTAATTAAATTCATTAAAAATATTTTCAAGGAAAATGTATAAAATAATTCAAATTAAAAACAATCTACTTGTTTTTAGCGCAAATTTTTAAGTACACTTTTTAACCGCTTTTTTGACATAATTTTTCCTGAAGTTTTGTTTTTTCTGTACTAACTTTATTAGGTTCAGTTATTTTTGAATAAAAAAATAAATTCAAGTTCTTTAAAAGTTTCCTAGATAGCTTTTATTCTAAAGGACCGATTTTAATCGAGTTCACGTCCCTCACGAAAGATGCCTTGTAAACCTGATTCTGGAAAGTAATAAAAAAGGGAACCTATGGAGGTACTAAAGATGGATCATCAGGATAAACTTGAACCTCAAGTAACAAAAGTAATTACTGTGGGCATAAAAAGTGATCAGCAGTTGAAATTAGTCGAAAATGTGGATTTAAAATTAAATCTTAAAGTGTGATGTAATATCAGAAGTTAAAGTTGAAAATGTGACATCACATCACAAACTAAAATTCAAGACCTGAAGTCACATCAGCGATTAGAATCAAGTCCGAAAGCATGATACTACATACATTTTGAAACATTTTTCTTTGCACCTTGATATTTAATAAACGTTCGTTGAGTCTTCATGCCCTTTATCTTATTCCGTGATTTTACTAAGAAAACAATAATATTATTTTCTCACAATGCCCTTTGTCTAAAAATCCCTCGACAACGCCCAACTTTTTTTGGGGATCACAATTCAAAATTCGTAAGCCCAAAAAAATAAGAATTGAAAAACAAGGGCGTTGGTGTCCATCGAAATTTTTGACCACGAGATTATTCTTTTTTTGTCAATCTTTTCTATCGATAGTTCTGAAAATTCTGAATCATCTTTCTTCATTGTTTACGGCAATCGACTCCGAACTCGTCTCTCATCCATCAAAAGGCGCCGATCAAATTCTGCTTGTTTTCGACATTTTTCTATTTTCAAGAAGTTTTTTGGTTTTTTCAAGACGTTGAAATGATTACGTTCAGGTCTTCCAAATTTAGAAACAGTCGAGAACGACAGTTTCCATGTTTTCGAGAAGAGGGTCTCTGATATTAGATTCAGACAGGTCAGAAAGAAAGGAGACTCGTGACGAGAAAAAAGACTCGAAACCAAAAAACGAGACTCTCGAAACGAAAAAGAAGAGGATTCTCGGAACGAAAGCCTGGCCCAGCTGATTTAAGACATTGACATTTATTTTCTATTTTTGTGGAGTTATTTTTTCTTCCATATTAATGATTTTAAAGCCTCCCAGATTCACACAGACACCAAATTTCATGATTTTCTGATCTCGAGCAAAAAACTGTACAAACTCCTTCGAGATATTTTTAGATTTCCATTCTCTTAATTCTTTTTATTTTCTGTAATTCTTCTCAGTTTCTTTGCTAAAAATAGATAAGATATGTATGAAACCCGACATTGTAACCACTAATTGACGTAGTTTATTTTAATCTATTTTTATCCCGAATTTTACTCCACCCAATTTTGATATCCTTTTTCAAACTCGATTTAGTTTTCTTTTTAATAAAGATCAAAGCTTTCAGATCATTTATTTTAATAGAAATCAGAATCCCCAAATAACTTCTTTTTTAATAAGAATCGGAATTCTCCAAATAACTTTTTTGATAAAAGTCAGAATTCCCTAATAACTTCTTTTTAATAAAAACAAAATTCTCAAATCACTTATTTTGACACATTCCAAGCGATTGCCTTGTTATTGACAATATAATTTTTCTCATGACAAGAATTTTCTTTGATGACAATAGAAAAGTAATTAGTCTTGTGGTCACACAAACAGATACTTCCTCGGTCATGTCGACAGGGGATCAAGTGACATGATTCGGTTCGACTTGTTTGTGAAAAACCAAAACTGACCTTCGGCTATAGGTTAATTGGAAGATGACTTCATTTCAAAGACTACCAGACTAATAAAAACAACAAAAATAAGTCATTATACAATTGTCCCAACAAAGATGTAAACATCTAAATTATATTGATATAAAAAACAAGAAAAATAATTCGTTGCGGAACTTCAAAAATCTAATGGGAATGTATGGAAACTAAAAAGTCAATCAATTTAATTGTGGTGAAATGTGAACGAATATCCATCACTATATTATTATAAGGATTTTATGAAATTGCCTCAATAAAAAATTCTACTCTTCTTTGACTTTGAAATTTCGAAATATTTTAGTAAAACAAATTATAAACCATTTCATCCATTTTTTGCAGATTCCGGTCCATTTTGCGACATCCTCAAGTGGGTACTTTCGACGACTTCATAATTACCAAACATTTCTCTCATCAATTTTGATTTTAGTTCCTTCTTCTAGGTTTTGAATAAAAGCCAAAAATCAGAAAATTAAAGTAAACAAGATTCTAAATTTTAAAAAAATCATTGATTTTTCACTCTCGGAGAAAATAAAATCCCGAATTTTTAAAGATTGAAAAAATAAATTTAAATTTAAAAAATTATTGATTTTCTATTTTCAAAAAAAACAAATTAAAAATTAGAGGAAAAAATTGAAATTTAAAAAACTAATCGTTGATTTGTTCAATTTAAAAGATTCTAGTTTGAACAGAAAAAAAGGAAAATAAAAATTAAATAAAAGGCCATAAATCGGGTTAAAGAAGAAGAATCAACTTCAGATCACTTTTGATAAACAATTCAGATAAGGTAATTTTCCGTTTGAGACCTGTCCAAAAATTAACTTCCCTGTTCAGAACATGTTTGATAAAATTAAATTTCTTCGTTTGAGACCTGTCTAATAAAAATCAAACCTTTCTGTTTAGGACCTGGTTTATGAAATTATTTTTTAAACATCGTAATTTCAATTTTTTTTTAAATAATTAAAAATTAAATATTTTACGATTATCTTTGCCCTATTATACTATCATGAAGATTTCTTTATTTCCAGACAACTTTAAGATCCACATGAAATTCATTCAGACGATCGAGGATCAAGGAAATCAGAGATTTAATTGATCTCGTGTCACAGATCCCACGTGCCTTTTTTTCTTTTGGATTCGTTCATATTTAATTACTTCGTGATTTTTTGAGCAAATTAAAAGAAAAAATAGGTTTATGATTCGCAAATTTTTAATAGCTCTAAAAATTTATTTTCCATAAAAATAAAATTCAGAACAATTTTTTAATATAAATCTAAAAGTTATTTTTTCATAAAAATAAGATTGATCATACATAATAAAAATAAATTAAAAACAAAGAGTTTTTTTACTTTTTCGATAAAATCAGAATCGTTTCCATCTTTGATCTCTTACATCTCACATGACCACCATGATTGTTTTTAGGAGATTAAGATTCTTCTTCGATTTCCGTTTTCTTCAGTCATACCTTTCTGACAGAATTTCCCAAATCCTTTATCCATGTCAGTCTATATTTTTAAAATTGAGATTTTATAAATTCTATCTACTTTAATTTACTTTAGAGAAATCCAGTTTTTATTTTTTCAACTAGAATTTATTAGAATCTTGTAGAAAATCTCGAAACGGAAATCTAAACACAAGTTTTAGAAATCCGTGTCGAGAATGTTCCACAACAATATCCATACACGGTCCCTAAATAGTGTAGTAATCTAAAGGCGTAATTCCAACACCAACATTTTCCACGAGAACTCTACGATTAACTTTACCTCGTAGTCAAGTCCTAGGTTAGCACCTTCTCAAGAGAACTCCACGATCAATCTCCACCCCTTAATGGAGTCCTACCTTAGCACTTTTCCACGTGAACCTTAGGACCGATTTCTGTTTTTGATCCAACGTTTTTTCATCTCCCATAAGAAACTCAGCATCACCTTTGCTTCTTAATACAATTCTATTTTAATGTCCTCCCCCACAAGCACCCCAGAGTTGACTTTTGCTCTTTGATTGAAATTTCTTCTGATACCCCTATGGAAATCTAAGCATCGGTGTCTGTCTCTTGACCGGACCCTCCTCCAACACCTCCCATCATAAACCTGGACCACGTCTGTTTTGTTTTACAAACTTTTCATCAAAAAAAGAGAAAAAGGCGGTGTCGAACTCGGGCGTATCTCTTTTTTGTTTTCTTGGTCGTCAATATAAAAATCAAGTTTCGATGCTCAGTACGTTCAAATATGGTTTTAATAGTTTCTGCCTTTTTTACCTTTTATTTACTAGACTTCTCTACAGATTTCTAGAATTTTCTCAAAATTCTGGGGAAGATTCTAGATCGTCAGAATCTTGTAGGAGATTTTGGAGTGATATTTGGAATTTAACGGAGATTTTTAGTCTGATTAGGAATTTCTGAAACTTCCCAGAATCTATCTTAAAATTTCTAGGTTTAGAATTCCAGGAAGCTCTCAGAATTCGTGTCGAGAAAATTTCGTAGCTCCATTTCTTTAGTTTTTAAAAATATTAGTTGAAACACGATCAATTTAGCGTGGAATTTGATGTTTCAAAAATCACCAATTAACAATATTAGAATTGTCCAGAATCCCAATAGAAACTTCTGGGAAGGATTCTGAAAATTCGTATCGAAAAAACTTCATAAAGATATTTTGAACATTTTTAATTATTATTTTTTAGAATTTCAAAAATGTTTCTGATACTCTTTCTTTCGAGCAGTGTATTGATGGCGCTGGCCGCCCCTGCTCTGCCTTCCATCAAGTCCAGTCCTCAAGACAAATTCGAATCCTTTTACCCTTCTGCTGCTGCTTACGGTAACTTAAAAACCCTTATTTATTTTATTTTATTTGGTTATATTTCAGACATGCCAAATTTATTCCTTGTCGATACTGCTCCTCAAGAGAAATCCGACAGTCCTTCCGAGAAAGTCGCCACGGAGGCTGTGGTGGATTCCCCGGACGGAGACTTCAGATCCGCAAAGATCCCCGAAGACACTAATCCCTCCTCAGAAATCTTTGTGGATACCGTAAACTCCAAACCCGAAGACGCTAATCCCTCCTCAGATGCTTTTGTGGATACTGTAGGAGATTTCAAAGTTGAAGACAGCACTAGCGGTGGCAGTGACTCAGAAGCCTTCGTGGTCAGCGAGAACACCCAACAATTCCAACCTCCCCCAGATGCAGAACAACCGAAATTCACCGGCAGCTTCTTGAAAAACGCTGAGTTCCCGGCACTTCCAGAAGTGAAATCCGACTCGAAAGAGGATGTGGCTATCACTAACCCCGCCGCGTATTATCTTGAAGGAGCCAAATTAGAAAAGGTAATTCTAATATTTAAAAAAACTGTTTTTAAAAAAGATATTTTAGATAAAACCAGCCAAATGTTCCATGGTCGGTTGCGATGGTCCCGTGGCAAATGATGGAGACGTCTTCTTCCTTGGTGAAAAATCATCAGCAAACAAAGCCTGTCATCAAGCTTTCGTCCCTCTGAACTCCTGCGTCGACAATCGGGGGTACCCTGTGGGGATGGTGTGTACCATATGCTGTGATTGCAACAATGATTTTCTTACCGAAATCAAAAATTCCCGAGGCTACAAACAAGGTTTCGAAACTAATTAATGCTTATATTTAAGATTAATTAATTTTCCTATTTCGAAATCACTCAATTTCCATATATTGCCTCTGGCTACTTTGAACCAAAGCGAATCTTCCCTATCGGACTCCTAGAGTCCATACCTCTGACAATCCATGTAAATATACTTCTACTTTTTATTTTACGGGTTTTTTGTCTTTTCAACTTTGTACAGTTCTATTTTTTGTATATTAATTGTCACGACACGAAACGAAACTTGCTTTAGAAAACGACGACTCTCGATTTTGAACCAAACTGTAGATAAAAATATAAAAAATAAAAGTGTAAAAATATTTGACATTTCGAAACAAATTGGGAAAGTAAAAATTCGAAGAATATTTAAATTATTTCTCAATACACTTAGAAAATACAAACGATATTTAAATTTTTAAAATTATTTCAAAAATATTTTAGATATGGAAAGAATTTAAACTGTTTCCAATCATATCAAGAAATATAGAAAATATTCCAACTATTCTAAAAGACAGGAACGTGATAACACTAAAATATTTAAACATTTCTTGAAAATACAAAAATATCTTTGGGAATTTAAAAATAAAATCCGAACAAAGATTATTTCTATTTTAAGTCCCGTAAATCAAAAATGAACAAGGTCAAAGTTTGAAATAAATGACCTTATTGGAATTCTCAATTTTCTGTTGCAGAAGAGAAGAAATCTGTTCTTCACATGTTTGCGATTTTTCTACTTTTCTAATATGAATTTTCTTGAAAAACGGAAAACTCGATCAAGTGACTGATGACGGTACGTGAATAAATCATTTCGTTAAAAAATTTTGGAAATTGATCTACTGAGTCGAAAATAGATCAAGAACAGAATTTGTCGAACGCCATATTGGTTCTAACGGTTAGAAACGAACATTAGTACAAAAAACCAAAAATAGATACTAGTACAGAAAACCAGAAGTTGATATTTGTATAAAAGCTCTTCAACACGAACTTGCAGAATTTCAGTTTTCGGATATCTATTCTAGAAAGTTTCAGAATCCTCTGTTTGATGATGGAAAAATTTTAAATTTGTTTTTAATTCTAGGAAATTTCAGAATGTCATATCTGATCATAGCAACTTTTAAAATTTCGAAATCATTCATGAGATTTTAGTCAAGATAAAAAATCAGCCTCGTATCTTCTGGCCAATTTTCCGGCTGGTCGAATCGCCTGAACAAAGGACTTTTGCTTTTTTGCAATTAGTTTCACTTTATTTTTTATTTTTTTATTTTTTCGAGGTCAAAAAACTGGTTGTCCTTAACGAGCTTGATGAAATGCTTCTGATTTTTCGTGACGTAACGAAAAAAAAATTTTTTGAAGAAATGTTTTTTTCTATTTTAAAAACAGGGATGACCGTATTTAATGTTTTCTTCGAGAAAATCCACTTAGTCTGGAATTTTAAGAACGCAATTTTGATTTGGAAAAAAAATAAAAATGAATTCTAAAGAGAAAATTAAATCAGCGAATGGCCAGTTTGTTTAAAGGAAAATTTGGATTGGCGACTTCATGGAGCCGGAGGAAATTAAATTTTGTCAATAAAAAAATTAACCTTTTGTAAATTAAAAAATTAAACTAACAATAAATTAAGAAAAATCAAAACATTAATATAGACAATGAATATTTCTGTAAAATAAAAGTTAATGTTTTTTAAATTAAAAATAACTACTATTTTTCTCACAAAGAAAGTTAATTATTTTACATGTGAAAATCCAATATCTCTATATATAGAAATATCTACAATTTCTCTATAAAAGCATTAGTAATTTTATTCGACAAAAAATCGATTTTTGTCAGCAACAAAATTGCCTTCCTTGTAAACAAAAAATTAACCTCTTTGAACTTGGTCACGCTGGACAGTAATTTAATTCGAAAAAGTTAAAATATAAGACCATGACGGGGGACCGAAAATTGAATAACGATAATTTCTTTTAAAATAATAGAAATTTAAGTAATAATCGAAATAAAAAACGAAACCAACCAATGTCGAATCCAAGACAGGTCTCAAAGCTTGGAAGAAATCAAACGGAAGTCGGAAGAGATACCGTAACTTCTTCTGTTGAACACTGGAGTCAGTGTTATGGTCTAGACAAAATTTGTCGATTTGAGAAACGAGATCCGATCTGAATACAATTGTATCAGCATAGTTAAGGTCTACTTTTACATATTAATACACAACTCAAACTTCGAAAAACTCCTATTCCAGCATATCAATGCAACTGGAATTCTTCGAAATCTGACAGCATATTAATAATTAAGACTAAAAAAGAACTCACTCTAGCGTGATATCGTTGAAGCATCTGAAACTTACAGCCTCGATGTAGGCAAAATGGAGTTCCAGAATCGCTCGACAAAGATCTTTGAATTTACAAAATTTGAAGTTGTCGAAAGAAAACTTGGATTCCCCAAGATTACAAAAATTTCGAAGAAAATCCGCAGCTAATCCAGATTGAATTTCTGCCCATGAAGATGTTTTCTGATTCAAATTAATCATCAATTGAGTCACATCACTGTTCATATTAACATGATTTGAATTGATTAATTTCCTTGAAATATTTTTCAATTGCCAAGAAAATTTTGCAATTTTCATCACTGCTTGGATTCTACCGTATACCGTAGAATCGAGTTCTTCTTTCGTCATCATTCGGATCCAGATATCCTCCGAGATCATCGAGATCTTCAAAGGGAATCCGGATTTTTCGACTCCAGAAAGAATAATCGTCGAGGAATTTTCCGAATTTTTCCTTCCGAAGAAGTAAACAAGTGGAATCGAGTTTTCTTTCCGTGACTGTCCCGCCACGATGGCTCCTGTGAATTCCGAGTCCGCTTCAACATCGAGGATACAACTCTCTGCTCCCAGTCTCCAGAGAGTCGGGGAATCCAAAAAAGATTGATTGATTTGCTTCAGCTGTCCATTCGAATTCGAACCCCAAACATACACCTCCCCCGTCGCCATCAAGACAACATTGTGATCATCACCTACAGTAACTTTCAATATCGGACCAGAAATTCCTTGAATTCTTTTTGGTTCTTTTCTTACAATTGTATCTGCGTGTCCAAGTTGGCCGTATTGATTATTTCCCCACGACCAAAGTTCCCCAAACAAAGGTAACGATGTCGAGGAATATGACGTTGCAGAAGTTACACTTGATTTTGATTTGATCGGGGACTGAGTCGCAGAAGACGGATCAGAACTTGTGGAAACACTCGGTCTTTTCGAACTCGATTCTGGAGTCGTCGAAAGCGAGGACTCATCTAAAAATCAATATTACAAAACCAGAAAAATCATTTATGAAATTTCCCACATTCGTAATTTGAATTACACAGAAAAACATACCTAATCCAATGAAATTCTCCAGGTTGACGTAGCTGAAAGAGGCACTCCCGGTGAGGTCCGTGATCGCCGGGGGTGGCTGGCTCTGTTGTCTAGAGATCACTGACATTGTACTCATCTCGACTCCCTCGTCATCTTTCTTCGTGGATTTCGGACTTCCGAAGCTCCCCAAAGAAGACCCCAGAGGCAGACTGGATGTGTACCAAGTTGTTTTAGAGGTTTCCTTTATGGATCTGGATCTCGGCACGGGTCCTCGGAAATTAGACCGGAGTTTTTCTAATCTCGACTTTAATCTGTAAGAAGCCGAACTCGGTTTTTTCGGAGTTTCTTGAATTGAGCTCGAATCGTTCAACAAAGAGCCAATAGGAGTAGAAAAGGATGAAGGTACTGTGTCCGAAACAGAAGCTGATTCGTCGGCAATTTTCATCAGCAAACTCAATCTGCAACTCGAATCAGCCACGCATTGATCACATTTTGGATTCACCGAGTCTTTTCTTCTAATACTAGGACTAGGATCAGACAATATAGAGTAATCTGGAAGAAGTAGGCTCTGAGAACTCTCGTCGAAGGTGGATATGGAATGGTCGGATACCCGGTATTCTTCACAAAAAGCGATACAATGATTTCTAGAATTGCATTAATATACCACAAATCAACACGATACCAATATAACTCACTTCCCACAGTAAATTCTAAAAGCTTTCAACGACAGTTTTACTTGACTAACTTGGATTTTATCATCGGAATCGACAGCGATTTTTCCTTTTCCATAAGTCCATATTCTTCCTTCCGAATCCACAAAGTAAACAGCATCAGAGGTACAATCGATATCCGTCACAATTATTTCTCTGAAAACAAATAATTAATTATCATACAAAGATTAAAACTAACTTTTCGTCGTCGTATTTGATTCCGTGAGGACAAGGATCTCTGGACTTCTTCCCGAATTGGATGTTTCTGAACTCATTCAAAGCTTCTTCTTGAACGACTCCACATTGTCCAGAATCAGTTTTTCCTCGAACGAAGACTTCTCCAGATTCGGTAATGGCAAACAAAACTCCGAATTTTGTCTTTAAAACTCGGACTTTCGAAGAAACCGAAGTTTGCCAATTTATCCATTTCGCAGAAGTCTTGTCGAATAGATACTGAAAATCTCGTGTATATATCTTATTAAAAAACGAGTAAAGATAGTTCAATAATTTTATATATAAGAGATAACTTGTATATGAATTTAGCAACCTTATTGCTATTAGATAATTTATTTATAAAAAAACGTACTAATTTTATAGATACTTCATAAACGTAGCTCATATATAAAAACCGGTTTTGCAGCAATTAGATAAGGAAGGTTCATATATAAAAAATAACCGATTTGAGAGAAATTAGATAAAAATCGCTCATAAAAAGTGGTCTCATTTGTTAACTAAAGATAATTCGAATCAAGAAAAATTATTAATGTTTCAGGTATCAACGAGATATAGTATATACAAAGAACTAGTTTTATAAACATTAGATGACGTAGTTTGGATATAAACATAACTTACCAATTTTCCTGATATTAAACAGAGATCTTTATCCTCAAAACTAACGAGGGTCGACTCAACTTTCTGAGAAGAACATGGAAAACTGATTAATCCACCGTCATTCTGAGGATCTGATGGTTTTATCCTCGTGAAATGCATAATCTAAAAGCTTAAACCATGATTTATATGAGTCATAATAATATTCAATTATATTGATATGCGGCCACAAGAAAGAAAAGTAAAAATTTTATGAAATAATCTCGACAGGAATTCCCAGAATTCTAAAAGCTTGTACTGTTAGAGGTTCTATAAATTCGTTTTGAAGTTATATTTATATGAAAATTGAAAACAAAAAAATATAAAAACAAAATAAAAATTTTCCCGAATTTTTTCCGAAACGAATTTTCAGAATCTTTCAGGAATTCATGTGAACAGTGGTTTCAGATGTCATTTCCAGAAGTTTCCACTGGATTCTGGAAGATCATATTAAAAAATAAAAAAACACATGACGAAAAGGGAGAGCCGGGTAAATCTCCAATAACGTGAAAGGGACAATTTTTCTCTTTCAATTTCGAAAAAGAAGAAGACTGTTCCTCTCGCATATTTTTTAATGTGGATGTAATGAAACTATGATATAGCTTTAATATATTATGTAAAATAACTTTGGTATGTTTATTATATTAATATATCGTGCAGACTGTTAAGAATTCTTGAGTTTTCTTTATTAATCTAAGAAAAGAAGATTTATTTTTTACGTTTTTGATAATAACTACAATATGACATTTAATCTTCTATAGAATTTGTTACTTTCATTACACCAATACACAACGTCAAATATCCAGAATCCAGACTAAACTTTGTGTTTTCGTTCAAGCGATTTTTTAAATCGATATATCGAAACTAGTTTCTTTTCGTTTAAAAAAATAGAATTTTTAATCTTCTGAGTTTCAAAAGATTAAAATGGACTCTGGGAATTTTTAAGCATTTCGCAGAAGCATAGAATCTCTAGAAGGAAGTTCAATTCAGAAGTAATACGTAATCATACTATTCGGCAAATCAAAAGTTAAAAATGAAACTTGCGAAACTCTTTCGAAATGAATTTCTCAAGAATTCCAGAACTTCCATTTAGTAACATGAAAACCACAGATCTCTAAATTTCTCTAACACGAATTCCTATAAATTACTTAAATGTAATTCATTTAATGTTACTTAAAAATAGGAAATTCTCGTGTTAGCAGAAGAAACAAAAACAAGTCAAAGACCAGTCACATCATGAATCACCGCCGTCAGCAGGATCTAAAAAAACGAGTCCTCTGTCAGATCTGTTTGTTTTCTGTCCATCCTGGATTTAAATCACTATTGACCAACAAATATCCAGCAATTTTTTTAGTTTATTTTCCCTATTCAGTGTACACTCAAAAACCGACAATAATCATCTCTAAAAATCAGGAAATCAATCCTTGATGGATTCCAGACCACTGATCTTGTAGTAGTTTCCAGTCAGGCGATGATCGCGCTTCAGCAACTCAGGTCTGAAATCAGGGCATTTAATACAGTAAATACCAATGCCAGTGTAATTATCATTATCAACGTCGATATATTGATCAATCCCATAACTATTAATACCAAAACCCTTACCGCTGGTTTCCACCCAGATTCCGACGGTAAAGCCTTCCAACATCCAGGTAGTTAGTGAGGCCCGAGGCATACATGGCAACTCCTGTGAAGGCGATCGTGATGATGCCCGAGTAGAACTGTTCGTACCACATCTAAATTCAGATGAAAATAACAAAATCATCAGCCACAAAGATATCGCACTCGTTAAAACGAGTAAACTGGACCAAGATAAATCATTTACAAACGTTTATATAAAAGTATGAAATTGATTAGGATTTTCTCCTTGGGTATCTGGTACCTGGAATGGGATGACGTTTCCAGGTCTCCTGGTAGGCGGCATAGGCCTTTACTGGATCGTGTTTCGTTTGCAGTCGTCCGGGGATGGAATTTCGACGGATCGTGACAGTTCCTGAAAAAGTAAATTCACAAAAATTCAACACGTTATTGGTTTGGAAACTTGAAAATAAAGTCTGGGAATCGGACTGATTGAAATTAGAACGGAAGCAGTCCAAAAACGAGATCCGAGAATTTAAAAAGTTAAAACCCACTTCGGTGAGTTAGATCAGTGGAATCTGTCATCTTGCTGACTGTCGTCTGTGCAGCTCTTTCAAGAAAAGGTTCAACTGTAAAAACTAAGTTAAAGAAACCAAGGAAATCTAAAATTACCAAATTTGTCAGAATCAGAAGAAACGGATGTTTTCACGTTGGAAGTTTCACTGAGGGTATCGTCGGATTTCTCGATGACTCCATTGTTGTTGGGAATCGGGAACAATTCAGGGTTATGTTTATTTGGCTGGAAAGTGAAATACTAACAATTGATAAATAAATTTACGATATTGCCATGGAATGGCCAAATACTAAGCGATCGACTGCCGCGCGGACGAAAACATGTACATTTTGCAGCAAGGAAGTTCAAAAAGGCCCAGGAATATGATTATCTGAGTAAAAATATGGTATTGATAAGAAAATGCGAAATCTACAGATACAGAAAGAAATTAACACAAGATCCGAAAATCGCCAATTAGTGAGGAAAATTTGGTAAAAGTAGCTAGAAATACCTGAAACACACTCTTATTTGACTAAAATGTTTAATATTAACATAAGAAACCAAATTTAAAATAGTATTTTTTTTAAATAACACAGAAATCTGCTGAATGATAGCTAGCGCAAACGCAAGCGTGCATGCCCCTTGGCGAAAAGCTCACTTCGCCAACTTTCGTTTCCTCGTTTTTCTGTCCGAAAAAATGATGACGGAATACTTCCATCTCTTCCAGACCTCGATTGCGCGTAGAATTTCATCTATTTCCCATCGATACTCTATACTTCCATCCTAAATAATGTTTTTATCAAATCTAAATCCTTACCTCCATGATCGACGAGTTCTTTACGGAGATTTTGAAACACTTAAACAAATTCTCAAACATGTTTTCTCGCGAATTTCCGCCGTCCTGTTTCCTGCCTCGTGCCTTATTGACTGTTTCCTAATGGCCCGGCCAACCTATTCATCCGCGCAAGCAATTCTCGGATTTTCTCGTTCCTGGATTTCTTTCACCTGAATGCTTAATTTCCTGCGCGGGGTAATTTTAAAGTAATAATCTCTCTTTCCTTTTAGGGATCTGAAAATATGGCCGAGAAAATGGAAGTCGATGAACCCACTGTCCCAGACTCCGAGAAGAAGAAGGAGGCCCCGACGAAAGCGGATCTCGATGCGATCACGTACGAAAGTAAGTTTTCATATATCCCCGTGTTAACCCAAAATGAACTATCTTCAGACCTTAAGGACTGGTGCACCCAGCTAGAACGAGGGGAAGTCCATATAGTTGGTCGAGTTATGCAGTTTCTGGCGAAAACGAGAAAGGAATTGAATGTTGAGATTTTGACGAAGTTGATTACCACTTTTATTTCCGAGAAATCCCTCCGTGACTTTCTGCTCTCTTTCGTCGCTCCTAATCATGCTGGAAGTTCTGAGAACACCTTGATGGATGTGGACAAGGCCAAGGGCGGCACTCGATCTCCTCGTCCGGATCGTCGCTCCGTGAATCCTCCGCCGAAAACGACCGGAAACCCTGAAGTCGAGCTCTACATCCAACTGCTGACGTTCTTGTATCTTCTCGACAACAACAAGTTGGACGATGTCGAACAGGTCGCGCAAAATTACATTGCCCGCATTGATCAATTCGAAAGACGGTCCTTGGACTCCTTCTTGGCCAAGGGATTTTTCTACTTGACCCTCGTTGCCGAACGTCAAAACCGTATAGCTGAGTTAAGAGGGTTGGTGCTTTAGGATTTCAACTTTTAGGAATTCCCCAATTCATTCCTAGATGTTCTTTAACTTTATACGATTTTTGAAGATAATTTCATATTTGGTTTCAGCTACTTGAACAGCCGACTTCGTGTGGCCACCTTGAGGAACCAAACCGACACTATCGCCACTTTGATCGTCTGTTTGCTGCGTGTTTTCTTGGTGACGAAGAACTACTCTGCGGCTTCGAAGCTTTTGACGAAAGTTAGTTTCCCAGAGGCTGCGAACAACAATGACCTGGCTCGTTTCCTTTATTACCAAGGCCGGATTCGTGCTGTCGAGTTGGATTACAACGGTGCCTCTCAGTTCTTCCATCAATCTCTCCGGAAAGCCCCTCAGGATTCCGCGATCGGCTTCAAACAGAATGTGCAAAAATGGGTTGTAGTAATTCAACTACTTCTCGGACAAATTCCCGAACGTTCGGTTTTCCGTGTTGCGGCCTTCAAGAAACCTCTAGCTGCTTATTTGGAACTTACCCATGCTGTTCGTCTTGGCGATATTATTCAGTTTAACAAAGTCGTGGAGAATTTCAAGCCTGTTTTTACGGCTGATGAGACTATTACATTGATTGTTCGATTGCGTCAGAACGTGATCAAAACCGCTATTCGTCAGATTTCTTTGGCTTATTCTCGTATCTTTGTGAAGGATATTGCCAAAAAATTAGGAGTGAGTTTTTTGGATTTCATTTCTATGATAATGTAGTTTTTGAAAAATTATTTTTACAATATTTTTTATAGATGATTTCGGCAGTTGATGCAGAATACATGGTGACGAAAGCCGTGAAGGAAGGAACTATCAACGCAATTGTTTCGTTTGACTCTCTTGCTGATGATCGTTACATGCAAACTGTCGAAAGTGAAAATCTGTACAGATCTACCGAACCTCAATTCAGCTACGATGAGAGAATCAAACATTGTCTTGTTCTTCATAACCAAGCTGTCAAAGCCCTTCGTTTTCCGTCTGACAAAGGAAAAGCCGGAATCGAATCCATCGAGCAACAACGTGAGCGCGAATTGATGGAATTGGAGTTTGCGAAGGAAATGGCTGAAGAAGATGACGATGACTTTTGATTCTTCGGTGATTTCTGTTTTAAAATTGGACTAATTTATATGATTTGGATTCTGTAAACTATTCGATCTTTTGTGCTAAGATTGTTTCTGGGTATTTATTTACATTAATTTCCTTTTTATAAAAAGGAAGACCGGAATTGAATTTTGGGACATCTTGATACTGATACTGTATTGGGCGGTTTTTTGAGATGATTTCCTACTGTTGATAGAGTACTGCTTCGTGACGTGGTCGTTCTGCAGTAGTATATTTCATAATAAGGAAGTGAAGTAACTTGGGTAGAGAGTCCCACGGTGGGAGAGAAATACAGATTCTGCAGTAATAGAGGAATAATGGGGTAAATGCTTTGTACTGTGAGGCAAAAACTACCCTACAGTAATATATCAATGAGAATACAATTTTTTGAAATTCCAGTCACGAAAAATATGTGCAGCAATTTCTTCCTTCAATTTCCATTCCTTGATTTATATTTCCACCATAAATGAATATACTTTAGTCTCGAGAGACTTCCTAACGGAATTTAATTTCCAACCTCTGTAACATTTACAGTAATTATCATGCGATAAAAAGTTTATTTTGAAAATTTAAAGTTCAAATAAATTTGAAAAATGAATAAAGTGCAAAAGGTTAATGTTTTTAAAAAAGTTAAATTTATTAGGATTTAAATCCAATGTAGTGGATTTTCGAACTTTGTTTTGTACTGGAATTCTTGAAAATGAAAAATTATCATTTTGTAGTCTTATTGAGAAAACTAACTTTAGATTTCCGCAATTTTCTTATTTTTTGTCATAGACACAAGAATATGTATCCAAATAAAGAGCTGAGAATACAAAAGAGATGACAGCGAGTTGAGGATTCACACTTTTTTCTTGCGAGTACTTTGGTTATTGAGACGAAAGCCTGAAGATAGAAGATAAGACAGAAAATCAAGAAACTCGTTTTATTTCCCTGAAAACGTGAATTTCCAAAGATAATTGAAAGTATTGTTATTACTTTTTATTATTCGTGTCATAAAATAATATTCGATTGAAAAGCTTTCCACAAATTGTCTCGACCGCTTCAAAGTTTGAAGCAACGTTGTCAGGTGACCTTGTTGACGTTTAATGAGAAAATTAATCCATCGGGGAATCATCGGTCTTTAAATTTTGTGAAGATTTTTTAGTCGAATGAAGTCTCGTAGTCTTGTTAACGAGAATTTTGTAGAAGCTTCCGGAATGATTATGTAACTTATTTTTCA
>VOSG01000016.1:107122-121009 GCA_009761265.1 Halicephalobus sp. NKZ332 | reverse complement strand
ACCACACTTTTCCACAATTTTATAGGGGAGTAGGCGTAGGACAATAAGGAAAGTTTCAATAATTCTCTACTCTTTCCTCAATAAACCCAAATTGTGTGGTCTCCTCCCTAAGGACCAATTTCTGGAAAGATACCAGAAGACTTTCACAAGGTATTAAGAGGCTTTGAGAAGGTCCCAGAAGAGTTCAGAAAAGCCCCAAGGGGTTCTATTCTGGTTCTTGAGATCTGAACCAATGACTTTTTTGGGTAAAAGAATTCTGAAGTATTCTCGAAGCCGCTTCTAGAATCGTCTGAAATCCAGTAGGAAGTTCTGAAAACCCGTGGAAATTCCTACAACATGGTTTATTTTTAAACTAAATGTTTAAGATGGATCGTGAATCCGCTGAAAGAGCCATATTCAGTCACCGGAACCGGATGTACGTGAGCTGCGCTCTGAACTCGGTGGCAACGATCATAGCCATCTTCATGGTGCTGAAACATAGTCCGAAAAACATGGGGATATACAAATATATCCTTCTGAACATTGTGGTGAGTGATCTAAGAAGTTGAAGTTATCGACATCAAAACCTTCCAAAGTCTAGTGGAAGATCCTCAAACAAATTCTAGAGTTCTTTATAATTTTGGGAACTGCTTTTGGTTTTTTTAATAATACAATTTCCAGTTGTGGTCATTCGCCATGGACATCATTTACACATTACTGTGGATGCCGCTCCAAATCATGCCTGCTCCGGGGATCTGTATCACCGGATTGTTAAGTCCCCTGGGGCAATACAACGGAAATGGGGCTTGTCTGGTGGGTTTTCCCTTGTCTACATTGTACCTTGACATCGGGTGGTAATGACATAGATCAGGAGATTATATTTTTATAAAATAACAAACGCTAGATATAAAAATAACAAAACGATTCCCTACTGAATACTCAGCAGAGGTCCTACCCCTAAGATGGAATTTGGATTCTTCTAGAATGTTCTGGTTCTATGTCTTCTGAATTTTTAGAAATGATAAACAATGACCTTTTTAAAGGTTTCAATAATCTGACATTTTCCAGCTGGCCTTTATAATGACCTACGTCGGCTGCAACATGTCCTGTTGTCATGCTCAGTTCTACAGAGTCATCACCGCTAAAGGCAAAAGCACCATGTTCTTCAGCTATCCTTGGATGATTGCGATAACTGTACTCTCTCACATCCTTCCAGCAACTCCGGGGATCTTTGCATACCTCTATGCTTTGGAACTTGACGACGAAGCTTTGAAAGATTATTTTGTAAAAAATTTCCCGAACATAAGATTCATTGTCGAAAACCTTCCTTGTGGTGGATTCATCATTGACGGAAATCACGAAAAATGGAAAATATTTTTTGGGACTTGTTTTTTCTGTCTTTCGGGATGTTTATGTTTGAGTGCTGGAATGTTGACGTATATCCTGAAAACTTTGAAAAGAGTCCTGAAAAACAGTGTCAGCATGAAGTCGGCTCAACTTCAGAGACAGTTGATCCTCACCCTTGTTGTTCAGAGCTGCCTGCCCTCGATCTGTCTCGGACTACCGTATCTCATGACTGTGTTGGCCTCCATGGTCGGAGGAAACACCTTGTCCGGTAGGCTCATTTTTTATTTAGAATTGATTTTAACTTAAAACTTCCAGAAATATCAACTCTCCTTGTAGCAGTGGGATCTCTCCACTCTTTTTTCCACACTATAGTCCTCATTCTGATGATCCAGCCATATAAACTAGCACTTTCCAATCTTGTTTGCAAAAACCAATCTCAAGTCGATGGTGCCAGCTACAAAACTCCCAGCAATGTCAAATTCATAAGAAACAAACATACCGTATTCTCAATCAATCTCAGGAGCTCTACAGTTAATTAGTCTTTTCTTATCCTTAAATTCGAGAAATAAAAATGAAGAAATTGAGATATCTTGATGAAACTTTTTTCTCTTTGAATTGATTCATCTTTGATAAAAAATAAATCCTCCATGATCTTTAAGGAAATTTGTGAGAAAGATAAATTTTTTAAACTTTTCAACTAATTTAATTTCACTTTGCACCTAAAATCACTCGAATTAGTCATGATCTTCTGAAAATTTGCGGAGAAGACAAATTCGCTCATTTGTTCCACCAAGTTTATTGTCTAATTTCGTTGATCACCAGATAAAAGTGAACTTTTCTCAATCTCCAGGGAATTCGTGACAAGATCAAGCCCTATTTTTCCCCTCGATCAAAAAAAGAAAGATGGTCGAAAGGGAATAATTGCGTTTTTTGGTGTAAAAATTCCTGTTCTTGTTCATGAGTAGCAGTTCCTGAATCAAGGTTGACAGCTCCAAAATAGTTGAACAATCGATTTTTAAAGTCTGATTTAAAAAAACTATTTTTTTAAACTACTATTGTAAATACTTAAATTTTATTTACTAAAATGAAGACATTTTTGGTTATTTTTTTCTATATTATTGGAAGCTTTAAAATGGGAGAAGTGAAAGGAATTTCTGTCCATCCTCAGAAATCCGCATACAACGAGATCGAAGCCAGAGCTCTACTCAATCTGGCCGCATCTGCCTATGCTCCCAGTCCTGACGACTGTGTCAAAGTGTGAGTACCCTTGATTGTCCATTAGATCATTATATCGAATAGTAATCGAATAGATATCTGTATTGAATTATTACGCCAAATAATGATTCTATAAGGAAATTATGCTCCCGAAGGTTTTAGAAATTAAATTTCTTATGGATTTTGTTTCAGGACTTTTTTGAGCACGAAACCGAGACTGGTGTACTTGGCGACGGACCATATTTGCGATGAATTTGCCAACGGATGTGGATCCTTCGCCTTGGCTGACGATATCAACAAGCACCTCTACATCGTCTTCCGTGGCACCAGAACGAAAGCCCAGCTTCTGACGGAAGGATGGCACAGTCTCCATCCCGCGGTGAATTTTTATGGAGCAGGGAAAGCCCACAAGTACTTCTACAATGCCCTGATCTCGCTTTGGAGCAATGTGGAGAAAGCACTTTTAGACAACAGGGATTACGGTGTGACTTTCACGGGACACAGTCTCGGAGGTGCTCTGGCGAGTTTGGCCGCCTTGAAAACAGTTATATTTAACCACAGAAAAGGAGAGCAAGTGAAGTTGTACACGTTCGGACAGCCAAGGGTCGGGAACGTGGAACTCGCGACGAAACACAACAAACTGCTTCCCTTCAGCTTCAGAATCGTTCACGGAGTCGACATTGTTCCCCATCTCCCTGGATGTGCGAAAGATGACTTCATGGGTGAGACGAAAAGCAAACCTTGTGACCCCGATGATTTCGAGAAGCCCTATCATCACGGTCTGGAGATATACTATCCTCACGAAATGAGGCCGGACTCTCCCTTCTATGAGTGCTTCGGAACGCCCCTAGGGGAGGACTTCAACTGCAGCGACAAATTGACCTTTATCCCGGAGCATCATTTTCAGTACACCTACGCCCACAGACACTACTTCGAACACAAAGTAAGGATAACTTTGATTCCATAACTAGACATTAACAAATTGTCTCAAAGCAAGTTTTTGTTTCAAATCCCTGCTTGTATCAATTTATTCAGTGTTGTTTCGGAAATGAGGAACTTCTGCAGTTGTTTAAAATTTGTCTCGAAATTTCCCGCTCGTTTGGAAGATTTAAAAATAACCAACTCTAAAACGAAATTACAGGTACCTGCTTTCGGGAAACTCGGATGCCAGGGAACGAAGCAACAAGAGGAGCGACTCCCGGATGATGCTCACGACGCCGGTGGAAAGGCAGCACACGAAGTCCGGAGACCCTGGCACTCTGTGCTGGGCAAGGTGCGGGCCGTGGGACATTTCCTCGGGATCGGGAGATGAACATTGTTCTCTGTGCTTTAGACATAAAAGTTCAATAAAGATCACTAAGTTCAATACCCGAATTCACTTGATTTCAAACACAAGATTACAAGGGGGAAGCGCGAACGCTATCCCCCGCACCCAAAAATTTAGCTGTTGGCGTACTCCAGTTCGGAGCAGCCATAGGGGTCAGCCTGAACCCGAAAGTGCAATGGGCAAGCCTCACCCTAGAGATCTCGCCTTCTTGATCACGAGATTCTCCCAGCCAGGTAAGTTTATGAGTTGTCTCACTTCGCGCCTAAACTCGTGCAGCTCAATCTGCCTAATCCAAATGAGTGACCCGCACCAGAGAAGGCAAAGAAAAATTGCTTTCGAAAAACCTCGATCTCTCTCTGTCGGCTTTGTTATGACGAATAAACAAATCGTGCCAGGGAAAATGGAAAAAACATCCTCCAGAATTTGCGAAATTTGTCTTCCGATTCTAATAACTTGGATTTAAAATTGTGCTAGAGAGGTCGGAGAAGAAACGTCTTTCGGAATTGGCTGATTTTTGTGTGTTGATCTTTCGAATGTGAATTCCTGAACAGCCCGGGAAACGAGAAAAAGTGCTTCCCAAAACAGCCGCGATTGAGTGTCACCCAACGTCTCTAGGACTATGTTGTATGTCTTGAAAGAGGGAATTCCAGAGATAAATAACAAACGAGACGGTCCCGATAATTGGCTTATTTATTTTCTCAGGTCCACAGATTAAAAAACAACTGTCATTAGAGATATGACGCCAGGCGCTGTTTTTCATGAAAATTGCTTCTTCGAACTCTTCCTGTCCGCAAAATTTGAGTCTCTGCAATATACTTGGATAAATTTAGTCAAAATTCACTTGAACGTTATTCGAGTTCATTTCAAAATACTCAAAACCTGTTCAAAATTCATTTGCAGTTTGTTCGAAATCCTGTAGGAACTTGTTCAATTCTGTGAAGAATTTTTTGATTAATTTAGACTACATTATATCCATTAGGATCTTCTCATAATTCATCTGAGTAATACTGGAAGTCCGTCTAAAATCCATTTCAGATTAACTTGAGACTTTTTTAAAATCTGTTTGAATTTTCTCAGGATCCATCTAAAATCCGCCCCAATTAAAATTCAGCACCAAAATAACAATTGAATTTTGGCCTTGACAGAGTTTTCTTTTCATTGAAAAAAATCTTTTTTGATTTTCGTGAATTTTCCATTTTTTTTTCTTCAGTTAATCATCGATATACTTTTCTCATATTTGTCAAACGAAATTATCACGAGGTGCTCTGTTACAACTGTCTGCCATCAATTTTCAAAATGACCGTAATGCAAAAATTTGCACTAATTTAAGATTCTTGAATTTTGTTGTTCTAAAAATCTCACCGAAAGTTGAAAACACTCTAATTCAGTATTTTAAAAACATATCTGATGAAGAATTTTTCATCCTAGCTCCGTCGAGGAAAATACTTGGAAGGTGAATTTATTACACAAAATGTGTCTCGAGTGACAAAAATACGCAATAACCACAATTATATTCCCCATAAATCACCCAACTGCTGATCGATTTCTATAGTCTTCAACTGTTCGGTCATTTCTAGTGCTAAATCTTATTCTCACTTGAGAAGAAGAGAACATACTTTGATTATTAAGGAATTCGTCATGAGAATCAACTTCGAATGATTCTTGCTTTTTGATGTTTAAGAATAAGCAAAATTTGATAACCAAAGAATTCGTCTCGAAAGGTCATTCCAGGGTTAGCATTACTGTGGAGATTTGCTTTTCGGCGACAGTCTAGATCTCCTGATTTTGTTTGTTCTATGGACCCTAATGATAAACCGAGTATAAATAAATAAAGCAGATAAAAGTAAAACAGTCTCTCAAAGATAGATGGTCTTCCTATATTTTTGGGAAAGGGGAAATAAACGCAATTTGTTAAGAGTACTAAATGATGAAATTATGTTTTTTGTTTTTGACCTTGAGGTTGTTTTTTTGAAGTTTGTCGAGACTGAAATTGAACTGATACCTTTCTGGAGTTGCTCCTTTAAAAATATCCTGACAGACTAATTTGGTCGTTCAGTTTTGGTCTCGACACGAGTAATTATTTTTTTTACTTTACGTGCTTTTAAGTTCCTCGTTTAAATTTTTTTGAGTTCCTAATATATGAGTAAAATTCAATTTTTATTTCGAAGAAAATAATTCCTTGAAACAAGTTTAGATTGGATTATCATATTAGAATCCAATTAAATCATTGTTCACTTCAGGAACAAAGTCAAAAAATTTTTTATTTCATAAATTTTTAAATGTATAATTAAAAATTCAAGTTTTATTTCAAAGAGATTTTTTTCAAAAGAAAGAAATTTGAATTAACTCGTCAGATTAGAGTCCAATTAAATCATTGTTCGTTTCGGGACCAAGGTTAAAGAACTAGGTCTTCTAATTTTCTTTTTTTGATTACAAATAAATTTCACTTTTTCTCTTTTTCGAAAAACGAAGTAAAAGGAGAAACTCGGGACCAATTTTTCTTCATCAAGATCATCTGACTGGTTTTTTTACCGAAGTTTTCTTTCACGTCCTTAAGTCATAAAATGATGCGCGAAAACGGTTCCAATGTGTTGAACGTATTATTTTTCATGTACCAACATATTATGAACAATGCATTAACGATTATGTTTCGTTTTTGTTAATCAATGTAGCATCTCATTTTATTGTTTCCAATTTTTTAATGTATCAGTATAAAGTATTAATTCAATATTTCTCATATATCAATATATTAATATGGTATATCAGTGTGCTATTTCCAACATTTCAATATATTAGTACAATATATCACTGCACTATTTTCAACCCATCCTATCCATGGGAATCTTTTTAATATATTAATATATGATATACAACACACCAGTTCGAATTCCCAATACTTGAGGGATGTCCTTGACTCCCTCCCTCCCTCCTATCTTTGTGTTTTCGTCCAGAGCGTCGTCATCGGACTCTGTTCCTTTTGAATGTACTATAATCCTGTAAACTTTACCATTCAAAATTTTCATATTTTTAAATCTTTTTTAACTAGATGTTCCAGAATGCAATAAAAACTTTGGACATGGAAACTCCGAGAGTTCCTGGGTCTTATTATTTTTATCAAAAACATTTCATGAAAAATTTATTTCTTATTTTAAAAAATACCATTTGGAACATGCTACTAATTTGATGTGAAGTTTGAATTTCAAAGATCAGAAATCCTGAATTTTTAAAGCCATTGAAAAATCACAGGAACTCTTTTCGAAACTATTTTGCAAACTTTTATCTTTAATTTCCATACTAATGCAATTTCGTTAACTTTAATATACCAAATTATCTTTGATCATCTAGATAAAAAGTACTGCACTTGTTCAACCTTGATTCGAAACAAATTGATTTTAAGGTTTCATGAATTCTAAATTCCGCTGATTTTTTTCAATTTAAAAAAATTTTCTGAGTTGCTCCAATTTTTTATTTTTTAAACTATTTTCTGAATTTTCCAAAACTCCCTGACTTTCATGATTTTTTTGAATTTGTTGTTTTCTGAGACATGATCGAAATTCCTTCTATCGAAAAACAACCATATTCACGTGGCGCGCAATTTATTTTCTAAATTCCCTTTTGCAATTTTGTTTTTATTTTTGTTTTATATTTATTTTTAGTTGTATCTATTTACACTCACGTTTTTTAATTCCTGATTTTATTATTTCATTTTTTAAATTTATTTTCGTTTTTTAATCGTTTAAAATTTAGTTTGAACTTTTATGCTTTTTTCAAATTTATTTTTGTTTTTGCAGGAATGAAAAGTACGAAAATAGTTTTTGTTTTATTTTTCTATATCTACAGCACTTCGGGAAAATCAGAATTTCCTGGAAGGTTCAAAAGACAAGATGAATCAGATATCGTCACGAGTGTCGGCCTCGGGTTCACAGCTCCAGAACCCGAAATCTCAATTTCAAAGTCAGAGGAGAGCACATTCGAAAGAATGGCTATTATCCAAAATTTAAATTATTTAGTAAGTTGTCTATACTACATTAATAAAATGACTTTCGGAATTCTATTTTTTGTAAATTAAAAGTAATTTTGTTTTTTCAGGAAGATATTATTGCAAATTTAGACGATGAAAAAGAAAAACTAGAAAACTTATGGAAATCATCAACGACAGAATCTCATCTGCAAAAAGCGGCAAAATCACTCTGGGAGAAAACGAATAAGCAAATAAATCTCCTGAATGAGAAAAAAACAGAATTGACGGAGACTTTGAAAAACCTAAGTTTCGCCAAGGAAGAAATCCTCAGCTTCGAGGAATTCAACGAAACTGCTACGGTGCCTTCGAAGAAGAGTGAGAATACTCGTTCAAATCTTTCGAAGGCAGTTTGCCAATTTTTCGTTTTCGGGACGTTGTTTGGGGTCGTTGTGACGATCACGACATGTTCCTGTTTCCTTCAGCCCAAGAACCAGGAAAGGAATTCTATCACCTCAAGTAAGTCTTGGAAAGGAAATAAAATCACGCTATTGCAAAAATATTTCTTATTACTATAAAAATCAAAAATAATTCCAGACTTGAACCTGAGTCGAATCCCTGAGCCTTTCGACTACAGTAAACCTTGCTTATTGAAAGCGGACTCTTCCGGAAGATTCTATGCTTCTCCGATAGATGGAGAAGAAATCCCTCCTCTTCCGACGTACGAAGCCGCTCTGAATCTCCCACAACGAATTACGGTAGAAAACGGGACACAAAATAATCAACAAAAACTCTCCTCCTCACTTCTCCAAATAATCGAGTCAGAACCAAAGTCATCTGAAAATGAACATATTCGGACTGAAAGATTTTAGAATTTTAGAATCTTGAAAACTCAAAGATAACGAAACTGTAAATATCTGGAAATTTCGAACTTTTTGAAATTTAAAACTTGGAATTATAGAAACTCAAGTTTTTAGAAACTCAACGACTCACACAATGTGATGAAAATTCTTGATCTTTTGCATAATCCCTTCACTTACTCGTCAAAATGTTATTACATATTCCTGCGTTCAAAAGTGCCATTTCATCGAGGATTTGTTCTCATGTTATTGTAAAAAAAATAAAGACTTTCATGAACTTGTCTAAACATGAACTTTTAGAACTTTTGGTTAAATAGTCTAGGAAACTCGAAAAAAACCAACTCGGAATCGGTCAGAAAGTTAGGAATCGAGAATTATAAAATAGCACGAGAGAGAAGGAGATTCCAGGGTTTCGTGGCGGGAGTCGTTCGCGCCATCCACGACGCCAGATTCGGGAACCTTCCCTCGTTTAATTCCCATATTTCTTAAATTTTCATTTTCCAATTTTTGTTTTTTATTTGTTATTTTTGTCGAAATAATCCGAGATGTCAGGAGTGCCGAAGATTTCAAATGCCAACCTAAAAGCCGTCATCAACTTTATTTACTTCGGAAAAATCGAACTGAACAAAGATAATGTGAAGGAGATTTTCACATTTGGTAAACTAGGTTCTAACTTTTGCATGTTAATACCATCTATTTTCAGCCAAGCAATTCGAAGTCAAAGACCTCGCTCCGAAATGTATCGAGTTCGACCCTTCTCTCGAGCCAAAAATCACCCCAGAGACTGTAGTTGATGTCATCGAGAAAGCCCACCTCCAGAAGGACATGACCACCTTCAACAGCTGTCTGGAGAAGTTGCTTTCGTGTCCCGACTACGCCCGTCAATGGACGAAAGTGAGCAAAGAAGTTTTTCTAGAACTCGTGAAGTCGGAAGAAACGGCCTTAAGAGAAGAGGAGATTTTCCAGATGATGATGACCTGGCTCGAGGCACATCACCCAGAATTGGACTTGAGGACCCCGAAAAACAAGCCTGCCCTCCGTCGCATTTTAGACAGCTTCCTTCCATATATCAGATTCCCCGTGATGAACTACAAGTTTCTCTGTAATGTCGCTTGTAAGTCCTTGTATAACCTCTATTTTGACAGCAAACACATTACCTCACTTTTGGCTAACTTTTTCAATCAGTTTCTAAAACGATTTTATAATTTCTTGAAGCCCTCAAACGTAAAATCCCGTAATTTTCTGTTTTAACTGGAAAATGTATAGATTCTTCTCGAGATAATTTTGTAAAGATATTTCTAATTTTCACAGCAATATCATTAGAGAATTTGATTTCAGTCAAAGCCGGAGTTCTTCCCGAACAGAGCCGCAACGACATTTTATATGACCACGCTCTCGTCGACGTGATGGACGCGACAACAGGAATTCATTGGAAATCACCATATTCTCACGATTTCAGAAGTTTCGTCAATTGTCCATGTCATTCCATCAGCCGATAGATGGCTTACATCAACACAACTTTCCAACTTTTCATAGTTCATTTTGAATGTTTTTTGGCGCGATGTTCCCGTTGCCAACATAGTTGTTTTTAAATATTAGATTCGTTTTTTCAAATAAGTTATCTTTTTATTCCTTTAATAAATATTTATCTAGATTAAGATGAGTAAAATTTACAAGCCGGATCACGGACTGTCGGATGAGGAGATTTCGAGGTATAGCAGGCAACTGATCACCTCAGATTTCCATGTAAAAGGTAAATTTCGGAATTTTATATGGTTTTATATTCCTCTTTCAGGCCAAGAAGCTCTGAAAAAATCATCAGTCTTAGTCGTCGGATGCGGAGGATTGGGAAATCCAGCGGCTCTGTATCTCGCCGGAGCGGGAATTGGGAAACTCGGACTTCTGGATTCAGATTCCGTCGATATAAGCAACATCCACAGACAGATCGGGTACACTGTGGCCGACATAGGCAAGAAGAAGGTCGAGACGTTGAAGAAAGCTGTTTTGGAGTAAGTTTTGAACAGATTTCATATATGAATTTGTTTCCAGGAGGAATCCGGAAGTCCAAATCGAGATTCATGATGTAAGATTGACGAAGACAAACGTTCTCGATCTCGTATCCAAGTACGAGATCGTAGCAGATTGTTCTGACAACTTGCCAACAAGATATCTGTTAAACGAAGCTTGTTTTTTGAAGAACATTCCTCTCGCGATGGGAAGTGCTGTGAGCTGGGCTGGACAATTTGTTTTTTTCCACAGCGAAGAGGGACATGCTTGCTACAGATGTCTTTATCCCAAGCCCGACATGGCTTCTTTGAATATGAGCTGCAACGAGAAAGGCATCATGGGTCCTGTCGTCGGAATCATCGGCAGCACCCAGGCGATGGAGATTGTGAAGTTCGTTGCTCTAAAATCCTCGTCTTACTCCAATGCTATGCTCACCTACGATGCCTTCAGTGCCCGTTACATCAAAGTCCAGCTGCGACCCAAAGTTCCCGGATGTCCTACCTGCGGAGGGGATCTGAAGGAACTGAACGACTACGAATATCTATGTAACTCGCTTGCTGGAAAAACTGTAAAATTAATTTTTTTTGTTTTCGATTGATATATTTGTTTAGCCTTTCTCGGACAAGATTCTTCCGGAAGACAGAATAACGCCAAAGAAGTTGGAAGAAATTCTGAAAAACGATGAAGATGCAGTTTTAGTTGACGTCAGACCAGAAAACGAGTTCGAAATTGCTCATCATCCGAAAGCGATAAATGTTCCGATAAACCGTTTCATAAGGACGAAAGAAGGATTTCAGACTTTGTTGCATCATTGCAAAGAATTAGATCCATCGAAAAAAGAAAAGCCAGTGACAAAGTGTTTCTTTATTTGTCGTAGAGGAAACGATTCCCAAAGAGTCCTCCTTCACTGTAAAGCCGCTCTTCACGGACCCAAGCAGCTTGAAGTCGCGGATATCATCGGCGGATACGAGGCCTGGAAGACAGAAGTGGATCCAAATTTCCCAGAATATTAATTGAAATCTTTATCACGAGTCTTGGGAAACGGATGTCGGTCTAAATTTGCCAGAGTATTAATTTATCTTTTAGATTTAAATTTTTATTTTTGTTGAGTTTTTCAAAAATAAAAGCGATGAATATAAGTTTTTGTTGGGAATTTGAGCACTTTGAAATTGAATGTACTTTTGTTCATATTTAATGATAAAGAAATTAATAGAAGAATGAGTTTGTGAAAGTAGGAACCCAACTGACATTGGACAACTAGACTACTTTTTGCCTCGGGCATCGTACAACGCTCGGTGTCTTGGAACGTGCGATCGTTGATCATGAGTCAGGGGTTTCACTTCCTTTGTTGTCAACTTTTTTTCTTTAAATTAACTCACAAGACCATAAGAACACTTATTCAATGAATACTTCTGAATACAAAGTCGATTACGAACCAATTTCTTAATTTCCCTACTCAGAACTCATAAACAAATTCGTACAAAATCACTCTTATTTGTAAATACTCTTGAACCAATCATCAATAATCACAGATTAATAGTTTATTTTTATATAATGAATAAATAAATAAGAAGTGAAGAAATACGATAAAAGTTCAGAATCATTATCTTAATAGGAAAATTAATGAGATATTATTTTATATCATTTCAACGAAATTTCTGCTTTTTTTTATTATGAACTTCTTCCCGCACCATTGTTCTAGAGTTTCTAAAAGATTCACAGAAAACACAACAAAGACTTGATTAATGAGAAATGATGTCACACTTGGGACCAAGTTGATGATTGATTTTCAACAAAGGTCTCAAACTTTAAAACCATTTTTAATAAAATTTCAATAAAGAAATCTGAAATTTCATAGATCTTTTCTAACTTCAGAATAAAATTCCTAAATTTTATCTCTTTTCATCAACTGGTTTGGACCCAGAATTCAACGAATACTTCTTGATCAACTGACCCCGGAACAAAATTTGAAGAATCGGTGTATATACATTTTTCGTCTAGTTCTAGACAAAATTACACTTTTTATCATTTAATTCCAACGCAAGATTTTAAAATTATATATGTTCGTCAATTGACATTTATTAAAGGTCCCGAGACATTTCGAATTATCTCAGTCAGGTGTCTCAGTTTTTCTCAACAACTTTTAATTAACCAATCTCGGAATTTCAGAGTTTAGAAAGTTCGCTAACCCCGATTAGAATTTCTATAGCATTTGTATCAAGAATTCAAAGAATGTTTAATGAGTTTATTATCGATTAATCTCAGTAAAGTAAATCAATTGATCACTGTGGGGGAAAAGCTGTAATTTTCATCTTTGGGAAGTTCTTTATTTTTTCGGTCTGAGGAGATTATTTGCCGTAGTAGCTACCATACATGCCACCATACGGGTATCCCATTCCTGAAAAATGTTCAATTTTATTTATTGTATAGGAGTTTTGAGGGATAACGTCGAATTCAGTATAAAAAGAAGGAAAACATTTGATCTTCCTTTTCGAGATCACCAAGAACTCATTAATGTTGGATCCTTGGTCAAAGGAAATTGGACTGGTAAAATAGACACTGTCTTTTTTCTACTAGTTTTTCCTGATGGTCTCGAGGGATCACTCATTATTTTCCTCTCCGTTATTTAACTCTACTTTTTAATATCTTATGTAACATACCATATCCACCACCGTATCCACCTCCGTATCCACCACCATATCCCATCATCATTCGACGGCGCCAGCCCATCATGGGGTAGCCATATCCCATCATGCCTGAAAACAACGATGATCACTGTGATTTACCCCAGGACTTACCAAATTGCGCGGTGGCAATTCCGAGCAAGACGGCCAAGCAGAGGACAATCAAGATAAGTTTCGACATTTTGCACAAGTCGTTGGAATCAGAAAATTTTAACTGTTTTTATACTAGTTTTTCTCTCGTCAATCACGCCCCGAATTCCACTTGATCAAGAACCATTTATCTAATGGGGAAGAAAAACAAAGCTCAAACTTGAATTATTTTTCGCCTACACAATTGTCCTCGACATTAACAGTCTCACGTCTCTGTTTCAGGTGGGGAAAGAGAACCGAACTTGGCGGAGAGTGATAAAAACAATTTCGATCTGAAGACGTCAATTTTGTTCGTCAAATAAAGAGCTGAAGATGTTGGAAGTCCTTTATTTATTCATTGCACACGTGAGCTAGAATGAT